>BQNB010000077.1:156368-221552 GCA_026074375.1 Tanacetum coccineum
AAAATAATTTATTTAGTAG
The DNA here is from genome assembly GCA_026074375.1 of Tanacetum coccineum. Lineage (NCBI taxonomy): Eukaryota > Viridiplantae > Streptophyta > Magnoliopsida > Asterales > Asteraceae > Tanacetum > Tanacetum coccineum. The sequence goes on from BQNB010000077.1 coordinate 156,388, forward strand.
TTAAATATTTTGTTAAAAAGTTTGAAGAGTATAAATACAACTTTTTGGGGTGTAGAAAAAACCGACTCGACCCGAACCCGAATAAGCTTATTTGGGTCGGTCACTCGGGTTAAAAATCTTATTCGGATCAATTCGGGTCAACCCGACTAACCCGAGTTCTAATAGGGTCTGGTATCGGGTTGAAATGTTTTTGCTAACTCGGGTTCGGGTCAACCCGATTGACCCGGTACATATTTTTTTTAATATAAATTTATAGATTTTCTATTTTAAAAAGTAAAAAAAAAATGTTTATCCAACAGAAAAAGAAAGGCATTTTTATCAGTCAAGATAAATATGTCAATGAGATTTTGAGAAAGTTCAACTACACAGATGTGAAGTCTGCCTCTACTCCAACAGATTTGGAAAAGCCTTTGGTTCAAGATGGAGATGCTGCTGATGTTGATGAACATCTTTATAGATCTATGATAGGATCTTTGATGTACCTTACAGCATCCAGGCCAGATATCATGTTTGCAGTCTGTGCATGTGCAAGGTTTCAAGTTTCTCCAAAGACATCCCATCTCTTAGCTGTTAAGAGAATCTTTAGATACCTTAAAGGAAAACCATCTTTAGGACTTTGGTATTCTAAGGATTCTCCATTGGAATTAGTTGCTTACACTGACAGTGACTATGCTGGAGCTACACAAGATAGGAAGTCAACCACTGGAGGTTGTCAGTTTTTGGGAAATAGGCTGATCTCTTGGCAATGCAAGAAACAAACTGTAGTTGCCACTTCTACAACTGAGGCTGAATATGTGGCTGCTGCAAGTTGCTATGGACAGGTTCTCTGGATACAAAATCAACTGCTAGACAATTTCATGAATACTGTTATTTATATTGACAATAATAGTACTATCTGCATAATAGAAAATCCTGTTCAACATTCTAAAACAAAACATATAGAGATTAGGCATCATTTTATAAGAGACTGCAATGCTAAAAAGTTGATTCAAATGGCTAAAATTGACTCTGAACATAATGTAGCAGATCTTCTTACAAAAGGTTTTGATGCTGGTAGATTTCAGTACTTGGTCTCAAGTATTGGAATGCTAAATCCCTAATGCCCATATCTCTTGTTTGTTTTTGTAAAGTTTGTTAAATGTTAGTACTGTTAAGTCTTTGTAAATTAATACTGCTAGTTATAATTAGTACTGCTAGTTATATTTAAAACTGTTTGTTAAAACTGTTACTTATAGTTAGTACTGCTAGTTATTTCTATGTCTCATTGTTAATCCTGTTAGTACCATTTAATACTGCTAAACAAGAAAAATGGTTAGATTATGTTTTTCTTGGTTTTGAGCTAACTCTTTCAGGATAAGCAATGAAGTGTGAAATTGGTTACTCAATGGTTCAATATTTGAGGGGAGGAATGTTGGTTGTTCTTGAAGTGTTGGTTGTAACACCACACAACAAATGGTCATCAGTTCACCATGTCTAATAGACATCAAGAATTGACTAGTCCAGAGCAAACGGCTACTGGTAAAGACTTCTCAAATCCGTTGATAGTTGATAGTTTACTCAAAACTATATGGTCATCAATGCACCATGTTTTTACAATGAAGCATTGGCTAGTCCAAAGCAAACGGCTATTGGTAAAGACTTCTCAAATCCGTTGATAGTTGATAGTTTACTCAAAACTATATGGTCATCAATGCACCATGTTTTTAAAATGAAGCATTGGCTAGTCCAAAGCAAACGGCTATTGGTAAAGACTAATCAAATCCGTTAATGGCTGGTAGTTTGCCAAAAACTATACCTTGTGTGAAGAGTGAGTCAAAAGAAAAGAGAGATTTGGTGAGCTTAAAAACAGAAAGAGAAATGTGTGGAAAATAGACAGAGTGAAAAGTGAGCCAAAAGAATTGAGAGATGAAATGTGAGCCTAAAAACAGAAAGAGAGATTGTGTGAAGTTATTCTTTTAGTAATACAGAACTTTGGAGTTTGTACTGCTTATGGGTGGAGAAGTTAATACTGCTAGGCTTATTTTAGTACTGCTAGACCAAATTTAGTACTGCTAAATGGCCGTTAATACTGTTTGGGTCTAACAGATTTTTCATTAATTAATAGAGCCGTTGAGATATTTCCGCCAAATTCCTATGGTATAGGGGTTTGACCAATTGGACTTTCGTGATCTTTATATATATATGTTAACCTTCATCACGATAAACTCAATTTCTTTAAATCGGTCAAACCATATCTCTACGCTTCTCTATTTAATTCACAATTAACTTTCTCCAGCCCTCATATCTTCATCCACGATCATATCCCACTCGATTACTCACAGTTTTATTCATGGCAAACTTGGAATTTTGTGACAAGCATAACATGGTAGCATTTTTAGAGAAATCTACAGGCAGTGCAGGGTTTCATCAAATCATCGATTTCCTAAATCGAAGTCATATTTGCTATGCGCTCACAAAGAAGCCAGAGGTTTGTGTCTCATTTATCAAACAATTTTGGAGGTCGGCTGAAGTTACTACTGCTGAAAATGGAGAAGTCAAGATTACTGCTACCATTGATGGTCACTCACTGACTATCACTGAGGGATCTTTACGAAGACATCTCAAGTTAGATGATCAGGATGGTCTTTCTTCTATACCCAACTCGGAGATCTTTGAGCAATTGGCGCTTATGGGATATCACACAGACTCAGATAAGTTAACTTTTCAAAAGGGTGCTTTTTCACCTCAATGGAGGTTTCTTATTCACAATATTCTTCATTGCCTTAGCCCAAAGAAGACTGCTTGGGAGCAGTTCAGTAGTAATATTGCCACTGCTCTTATATGCTTAGCTACCAATAGGAAGTATAATTTCTCTAGGATGATTTTTGAGCATATGGTGTCCAATATCTCTAGTCCCCATAAGTTTTTGATGTACCCTAGGTTCATTCAACTATGTCTAGATATGCAGAGAAACCAGCTTCAACAACACACAAGATCATATCCTGTACCCTCTCTTAGCATGAAAGTGTTTAACAATATGAAGAGGCCTACCAAGGGATTTTCAGGCCAGGAGGTTGCTCTATTCCCCACTATGCTAGATGTTACTGAACCTTCCACTTCACCTTCCCGAATCACATCTTCACCTTCACCCTCACCTGACACTTCACCTTCACACTCACCTGAACCTTCAACTCAACACTCACCTGATAATACCACTGCTGCTGCATCACAACCATCACCAACCCAACCATCACCAACACATCCATCACCTGGAGCAGAACACCATTTTTCTCCACCCTATGACTCACCTCTCCATGTTGTTCACTCACATGGAAGTGATGAGGGTAGCTTGAAACTTAATGAATTGATGAATTTGGTTACCAAACTTTCTGACAGGATTGAAGTATTGGAGGATGACTTAAAGAAGACAAAGAAAACCTACAGTTCTGCATATACTAAGCTTATTCTCAGGGTCAAGAAGCTAGAGTCTCAAATAAAGACTGGGAAAGCAAGGAGAAAAGCTAGGGTTGTTCTTTCAGATGATGAAGTCATTGAAGATGATTCTTCCAAACAGGGGAGGAAATTATCTGATGCAGAGGTTCAAGAAAAAGCAAGTACTAAAACTGAACTATTTATTCAAGAAGTGACTCCAACTAAAGTCATTCAAGATCAAGAAGGCAGTGAGAAAGGAAGTGATGAAGTTAGTACTGCTGGTGCAAAGAAAGGTACTGCTAGTGAAGAAGTTCCAATAGTTAGTACTGCTGAGGTAAACCTTAGTACTGCTGGACAAACTGTTACTTATACAAGAAGGAGTGCAGAGAAAAGGTCAAGACAAGACAAGGGAAAAGCCATAATGATAGAGTCTGAGCCCAAGAAGAAGTCTAAGAAGGAGCTTGAACAAGAAAGGTTAAGTTTTGCTAAAGCCATCAGACTTGAAGAGCAAATGAATGAGGAACAAAGAGCTTAGATTACAAGAGATGAAGAGATTGCAAGACAATGGGATGAAGAGGAAAGACAAAGAGCTATGGCTGAATCCAAGTCTACTAAGAAGATAGATTGGAATGATCCTTCAGTCATAAGGTATCATACTCTAAAAATGAAGCCAAAGACAGTTGCCCAAGCAAGGAAAAACATGATCAAATACTTGAAGAATCAGGGGAACTACAAGATTAGTGACTTCAAGGGAATGTCTTACAATGAGATTAGGCCAATCTTTGAAAAGGTTTGGGATTTTAATCAAAATATTGAACCTATGGATGTAGAGCATGGAAGTGAAAAGAAGAAGTCTCCTGAAAAGTCTCCTAAAAAGATGAAGTATGCTGAAAGGATGGAAGAAGAAGATGTGGTTACTCAGAAGGAAATGAAAGAAGTCTCCAAAGAAACTGTTGCAAAGAGAAAGAAATCTATTCCTAGGAAAAGCACAAGAAAGAGACAAAAGATAGAGGAAGATGCTGAGAAGGAAGAACTCAAAGGATTTTTAGATATAATACCAAGAGAAGAGGTTCCTATAGAGGGTGAATCTCTATTTACAAAGTTTCCAGTTGTGGATTGGAAGACTTGTGTTTTGACAGAGAACTTCATGTATTATCAAGTCTTCAGAGGGGATGGCAGTTCCAAGAATTATAAGATATTAAGTGAGATGCTTGAAGACTTTGATAGACAAGATGTAGAGGAATTGTACAGACTAGTCAAGGAAAAGTATAGTGCTTCAAGACTGGAATGATTTGATTTGATGCTGTGGGGAGATTTATATACTTTATTTGAGTCTGATGAAGAAGATGAGATTTGGAAAAATCAGCATGAATACAATTTGATACGCTGGAGATTATGTGATTTTTGTGGTATTCACATTCTGTTGATGGAAAATGGGTTAGCAATTCATATGCCTGACAGAGAAGAAATACCCTCTAAGTCAAGAGATGATTTCCAAGATGTTGAAAAGGAAATTGGAGGTTGATCATGAGAGTTCACAGGCTTTTGAACTTCTAAGGTTTATAAGATCTCAAGTGTTTAGGGGGGGGGGGGGGGGGGAAAGTAGAAGGATGTTGAAAAGAATCATCAGCAAAGGAAGAAGGACTAGGAGAATTTAATCAGAAGAATACTTGGATTTGAAGATATATCAACAAGTTTAGGGGAGGATTGTTGGGAATAAATTTTCACATAGTGTTAATACTGCCCAAGGTTGTATAATAACAGTACTAATTGGAGTTAGTACTGCCAGTACAAACTTAGTACTGCCAGAGTTAGTTAATACTGCTAGAAGAAAGATTAATACTGCTGATGGTCGAAGCTGCTGACTTGGAGATAAGGATATGCAAAGAGAAAAATAAGGAATGTATATCTATTATATTTGTATTTGAATTGTAACAACTTCCAAGTAGTTCGTCATTTATTTTGTAAAGGACTCCTTGCTTGTATAAAAAGGATATCATAGTTTAAGGTTTAAAAAAGAGTTGTTTATGCTTAAGAGTTTTAGATACAGTTTAGAGAAAGAATAGCTTCAAGGTTTGTAACCCTAGTACTACAAGAGTACTCGTATTATTCTAATAATATTGAAGCAGTTTGTGTTTTATTCTTTGTTCTTTGGGTTGTTACTGTTTCCAGTGATAATTACCTATAGAGTACAAAGTGTAGATTCGCATACACTTTGGTATACAAAACTAAGAGTCTCAATCATTGTTATTTGGATTACATCCAAGGTAACAAACACTTTTACAACATTTAGAATCGTGCAAGGCGTGGGATCAACAAAGATTAGAGGCTATACGAATTTTTCTAGCGTTTGCTGCTCATATGAACATGGTCGTCTATCAAATGGATGTGAAGACTGCATTTCTGAATGGTAATCTGTGGGAAGAGGTTTATGTTAGCCAACTGGACGGATTTGTGGATCCAGACAAACCTAACTTCGTGTACAAGCTTAAGAAAAGCTCTTTATGGGTTGAAACAAGCTCCACGCGCGTGGTATGATATGTTGTCTTCATTCCTGATATCCAATGACTTCTCAAAAGGCTCAGTGGATCCTACTATGTTCATCCGTAGAGAAGGCAAGGAACTACTACTGGTACAAATATATGTCAAATGGACATTATCCCTTTTGCTGCATCTACTCCTGAACTTTGTGATCTATTCGCTAAAATCATGTGTTCAAAATTCAAGATGTCGATGATGGGTAAAATCTCATTTTTCTTAGGACTACGATTTTTAAAATGTCCTAGAAGAATCTTCATAAAAGACAATCTAAAATATGCTCTTAATCACTAAGACATATGGCTTTGAATCTTGTGACCCAATGGATACGTCATGGTGGAGAATTCAAACTGGATGAGGATAAAGAAATGGGAAAGCTGTAGATCCATCACACTATCGTGGTATGATTGGCACCCTCCCTTTACTCGTATTGCCAGTAGAACTGACCTTCAATTTCTATAGCATAGTGTGCCCGGTATCAGGCTCGGCCTACCGAAAAGCACTTAAATGCGATAAAAAGGATCTTTGGTATCTAAAGGGAAAAGTACATCGGGGACTTTGAGTATCCAAGGATCTTCCTTGCATCTAACAGCATTTGCAGATGTGGTTCATGAGGTTTGTCAGATAAACCAACGTTAGCTCATCTGTAGTATTCAACTTTTGGGTGATAGGCTTGTGAGATGGTCGTCAAAAAGCTAGAAAAGCGCTGCGATATCCTGTACGGAGCTGAATTGTATTGCTTTGTCTCGGTTGTTGTGCTCAAGGTCCTTTGGATGTGAATCTCAAACTTTACCAGACTATGGCTTTGGGTTCAATAAATTCTATTTACTGTGTTATACATAAGCGCTTATTTGCCTTATGCTTGCAACAAATGTTCACATTCCATATCAAAGCATTAGACATCAGATTTCCACTTCATCATGGAACATGTGAAATTGGTGTGATCGAACTTTTACTTTGTGAATCGGAGTTTCAACTTGGCGGACATCTGACTAAAAGTCTTGGCCGAGAAAGAATTGAATTTCTAATCAACAAGCTGGGTATGCGAAGTTTTACGCCGGAGACTCTGAAAAAGTTGGCAGATGACGTTGACGAATAGTGGTGGTACCTATTCGAATATCCTTTGTATCATATGTATATAATATAACATAGAAAAAACCAAAAATATTTTCTTTTTATATAAATTTTAAAAACAAAATAACAAAATTTATAAAACTGAGAAAAATACAAAAAAGAAGTTTTTCATAATGGCATGTCTCTTATATCTGAGAACATTTATGGTCTTAGAATTGTATTCTAACATTGATACGAGCATGTATCATGATTGTATCAGAGCAGTAAAGGTTATAATATTTTCCAAAACTTTTCATCTGGACTTGCTATTATTTCAGATAGTAACCCGCTTTTCACATTGAGGAAAACATGTCGTCTAAAAGATGTTGTTCCTATACCATACCGGGATTTATTCTCGGGCATGGTCTACTTTATGACCATGCAAAGGCTTGTGATTAATTTGCATCACAACCAGTGCTTCCTTATATATCAGTACATCGTACGTATCAGTGCGCTTATGTGTCAAAATAAGATTAATTTATTTTGTATTGGTAAATAAGTTGTCCCTCTTATGAAATCAGTTTTTTCTGTAATATCAAAAAGATTATTTCAAAGACAAATTGACACTCAAAACAAAAGACAATAGCTCCTTTAAATTGAAAACGGGGTCTTTATTAGAGGGGGAGAATTTGTCATCCAATAATCTTTTATAACAGTTTTTAAAAATAAGTCATGGAATAAAGGATAAGTTTTGAATAATGACGAATAATTAGGGGAGTTAATTTTTAATAAATACTAGGGCTTTAGATGTCATTTGTTTATTTCTTTCAATGGTCTTATTTGCAATTTGAGACTTAGTGAAGTAGGCTTTAAAAACTACAGACGATCAATATTGCCATACACCTCATAGTTTGTAAACGGACTTAGGAATGCTTGGAATTACTTTCATAGTTTTTAAAAAGCCTTGAATATTGATTTCTCACAGACTAGATTAAGCTTATTAATTCGTCTCAAACACGTTCTCGATTATGTAGGCGTATAAGGTTTTGCATATTCCGACGTGTCATATAATCCAGCAAGGAGGGTAGGAGTAGATGTATACTTGTAGTGTCCTTGGCCTTATTTGAGGTTAGCTTCTTTTGTCTTTGAGGTTAGGCTTCTTTTGATTTTAGGGCTGTTTGAATCTTTCGGTGCACTATTTTCAAACACATGGTGGTAGAGTTATCTCGTCTATTTGCAGATGCATCATTTGAGTCCCCAGGGGGAAGTGTTGGGAGTATAATTATTTAAAATGTGAGAAGAGTTCTTTCTGATTCAATAAATGCTTCCTCAAACGGTCAATCCCTAAGCTTATTCTTAAAAGAAGTAGAAATATTTGATAAAAGAGGTACACATAGGTATGATGTTTCCTTAAGTTAGTCAGTATTCTGCAGAAAGAAATGAGTACATTTAGGACTTAATTGACTTAGGTGTTTCCATTTTGACTACTTAGAGGGAATAATTGTGATATCCGGGACTTAGTTGACTTTGGTGTTACAATTTATATCATCGCTATCCTGAAGAGAGAAATGCAGGCTCTTCGGGACTTAATTGGTACCTTGGTTGTTGCGGTATCAAGTTCTTGAAAGGGTTAATTGTGTACTTCGGATATCTGGGCTTTATACATTAAGACTGCTTGATGTGGCTTGCAAGAAAGTTCTGAATCTACTCAAGAAAAAGGATTGCTGGTTTAGGGGGAAGCTAGACAACATTCACCAACCACACATGCTCAAGTTAACATATGTATTGATATTATTTCATACTCGAAGTTTGAAGCATAAGACTTCGTAAACTTGTGAAGAAAGTTGAAAGCCATGACGAAGAGTGCTTCGGACAGAGAAAGACTGATTGTAGACTTCTTGAAAGAAAGAAGGTTAATGAGGAGCTTGAAAGTTTGTTGTTGTGGAGAGTTGAACGAAGGTACCTACGGTACTTCAAAGAATCCATTTGATTCTATAATATGATGTTCTCATTCATTTAGGTCAAACCTCGTTACATAAAATAACGTGTTGATATATGTGTTTGTTTGTAGTGTAGACTTTATGGTGTTATTAAGGAGTGCTCGGAGTACAAAATTTTCTTGAAATTTATTAGGTAAATTCAAAAAAATTCATAAATTATTGTACGCAGCCACTATCTGTATTAACCCTAAATAGTTGAGGGGGAGCAATATATGTTCCATTTCTGCTAGAATACTCATTTTGTCCCTAAAACGGTTAATCAATTGATATCCAAAATATCAAGGGATTAACATTTTGGATAAGGGGAGAAAATGTGATTAACCTGGACTTAATGTATATTGACAGAAGTAATCAATTAAAATGGACTCGATGCACTCCACACTTAGCATGTACTATGATTACGATGCACATGTTAAGGGGGAGCTTTTAGTGATGATTAAAAACATTCAAAGTGTAAACCTTTTGATTATTTATATCAAACACTTTGAATGAATTTTTCAATGATTTTGGTTTGTAATGGTGATGGAATACCCTAAAAGACTGACCATGTACTTAATTTTATGGAGTTATAAGGTGGTTAGGTATAGGTATTCAAATCCCATGATCCAGCCAGAACCGGAGGGATCTACCCAGGGATATCCACTAGTTAGTGTAGAAGTCCTTAGGTATGATTAAAAAGGAGAAAAAGTGAGAATCGGGAATAATGCCGACTGAGATGGAGCTAACACTGGAACAAACCCAACAAGGTGTTAGTTATGAAGTCTCGGTAAGCATTGAAGGGGTTGAAGAATGAAAAAGAAATGTAAGGATAAAGGGTGAAAAGAAAGAAGCCCTCCATACACTTAGGCAGAAACTGGGTCAATACATAATACTGTCAAGAACTCACTTAGGTGTTTGTCTGCATTGAAGCAGTCATGGACCTAGTGACGTAAGCACGAACATATCCCGCCACTCAAAGTCGGAAAGACTTTGTTTCAAAACTCATGGAGATACACTCATTTCTATTGACTTTCTCACTCCGAGTTAGTTGATATTGAAAAGGTGGCACTCAGCTCCAGCCTCCGATTACTAAAATTAAATGCACTATGAAGTTAGAGCCCTAATAAGAGATCTCACTATTATTTCATTAGGGACACTTGGTCATAATTTAGCTTTTTACTCACACTCTTGTGAATATCAGTAATATCATTAGAGTCCTACGCAAGATCCTTGTGATTTTGCCAGAACATCCGAGTGATACTTAGGTATTCACAATGAAGATGGAAATCCTTTAATGAGCTCCAATATACAAACAAGCTCATGGAGGTGTTTGTGTGAGTTCTTTTGAATCACGCTTGTGACAACTGGAAAGCAACAATGGTGCGTTTCTTTATGAATCAAAACTTGTTCCAGGTTATGGATGCATACGGCTTAAAGATTTTGAATGGCTTTTAACTCTCGATGTGTCACAAAAACCACTTTTGCAAGTGACACTTCGGATGGATTTTCAAAATCGATTTTCTATATTCAATCGGTGTGATAGTAACTCACTGGTTCATCTTATCGTGTTTTGCTTTGAGACGTTACGCTAATTGAGGTACATGCTAAGTAACGTTGAATCTCAATACCTTATGTGTTAGAAGATTTATTACTACAGCTGGAATTCCTGTCAAGGAAGATTCTTTCTTAATTGAATCTTTCTGATCACATGTCGAGCCTCATGGATTTGAGGTTACTCCTAACAAACCTGGTGCGAATGACAAAGCCTTATTTGTCCCTACGCTTTATTGCGCTAACTATTTTATTGCAGGAAAATTAAAGATGGTGGTGAAGGTACCTGTTTCACGCTGACTCACAGAATACATAGCCACATGGCTCATTCCGACCGACAAAACATTAAAGTACATCATGAAAGCTCATGTACTTGCTTAAGACTTCGACTACTCTGATACCGTTCGTCTTTCTTGAAGTAACGAGTATTAAAGTTCAAAGAATTTCAAGAAGTTTCCGTCACTTAATACGAATGTCTTGTCTCGAACGTGACGAAGTGATAATAAAGTTAATGAATTTCAAGAAAGATGCAACTTTTAAAGATTTTCATAGTCGACATTCAAAAATAGGGATGTGATGTAGGTCACAAAAAGTCACAAGTTACCACAAGATGGCATGATTATTAAGATGGCGATAGATATTGTGCTTGGTTGATGATTCTCAAGATGCTCAGTTCACAATGTCTAAATTTCAAGTTCAAAGGGAACATGATCCAATCAAGAAGTCAATGTTTCACTAAAACATTTTCACTTAGATTAAGTCATAGGACAGCTAAAGGATAAAGATGAAGTATTGTATGGCTAGGTTTATAGTTTTTTAAAAATTAGAGTGACCTCATTAGGGGGAGTTTGTTGGAAACACATAAAAGTGTCGGTCACTTCCAAGTTGTTATTGTTTTAAGCTCGGTGTTTATTGTAATGATTAGACATTAGTTATCTGTCGGCCCATGACACCATTGGGAAGGCCCTATCTTAGCCCATGGGGCCAGGCCTATTGGACAGAATATATTACACCTATTCATGCCTTGGAGCGGTGGTTGTTGGTTGTTTTCATTTTCTATATTTCCACATATTTTAACATCATCATCCTTTCCATCACTTTCTCTCTCTAAACTTCACAACACACATCTCTCTCTGGTTCTTGGTTGATCATTTGTATTACTTGTTTCTACAACGTTTTGTAGTTCTTTATCGGTATGGACTGGTTAAGAAGATGTCATGCCGTGATCGTGTATGATGAGAAACTTGTTCAAATTCCCTATGGGAATGAAACTTTGACTTTTTGTGGCAACGAAAGTAGCAATAGAAGAGAATCTTGGTTGACAGTTATCTCATGTTCAAAAGCTCAAGAGTACATGGCCAAAGGTATGCCAGGTCTTTTTTGGCGCTGATATCCGCCAAGAAAAAAGGAGGACAAGTCGGAAGGAAAACAAATAAAGGACGTACCAATCGTCCAAGATTTTCCTGAAGTATTTTCCCGAAGACTTACCAGGTCTCCCTCTGGCTCAACCAGTGGAATTCCAAATCGACTTAATTCTAGGAGCCGCACCCGTAGCTCGAGCACCGTATCGATTGGCTCCATCCGAAATGAAGGAATTATCGGAACAATTACAAGAGCTTTCTGACAAAGGATTCATAAGGCCTAGTTCCTCACCTTGGGGAGCCCCGGTCTTATTCGTCAAAAAGAAGGATGGGTCATTCAGGATGTGCATCGACTACCGTGAGTTAAATAAACTAACAGTAAAGAATCGTTATCTACTCCCGAGGATCGACGATTTGTTTGATCAACTTCAAGGATCCAGTATTTATTCGAAAATAGATCTGAGATCAGGATATCACCAGCTTAGAGTGCGGAGAAACAAGGACATACCAAGACGGCAATTCCAAAACTCGGTATGGGCCTTACGATTTCCAGGTTATTCCATTCATGACATGATAATGCAACTGCGTATTCATGGACCTCATAAACGAATATGCAAGACTTACTTGGATAAGGTTTGTAATTGTATTCATCGATGACATACTTATTTATTCAAAGGACGAGAAAGAGCATGAAGAACATCTCAAGGTCATTTTGGAATTGCTTAAGAAAGAGAAGTTGTATGCAAAATTTTCAAAATGTGAATTTTGGATCCCGAAGGTACAATTTCTCGGACATGTCATTGATAGTAGAGGCATACATGTGGATCCAGCCAAGATAGAATCTATCAAAGATTGGGCATCTCCTAAGACACAATGGGTGATTGCATAATTTTTAGGTCTTGCTGGTTACTATCGAAGGTTCATCGAAGGATTTTCGAAGATTGCTAAGTCAATGCTGAAACTTACTCAGAAAGGAATCAAGTTCGACTGGGGTGAAAAAGAAGATATCGCTTTGCAGTTAATAAAGTAGAAGTTGTGCAGTGCACCAATTCTGGCTTTACCTGAAGGGAGCGAAGACTTTGTGGTCTACTGTGATGCGTCACATAAGGGTTTAGGTGTTGTATTGATGCAGAGAGAGAAGGTGATTGCCTATGTTCTCGTCAACTTAAAAGTTCAACAACGACGAACTTACAACCACACATGATTTAGGAACTTGGGTTGGTAGTGTTTGCCCTAAAGATATTGAGACACTATCTATATGGAACCAGATGCACCATGTTCACCGACCATAAAAGCCTACAACATATTCTTGACCAGAAGGAGCTTAACATGAGGCAACGTCGTTGGCTAGAGTTGTTAAGTGATTACGATTGCGACATTCGTTATCACCTGGGGAAGGCAAACGTAGTGGTCGATGCGTTGAGCCATAAGGAATGGGATTGAGCACATTGCTGATCGAGCCTTAGTTATGACAATTGTGCTTGGTTCTTCCAATACAAAGTTTAGAATGCTCAGATCGAAGCCCAGAAAACTAGGAAGAATCTCGTGAATGAAGACATAGGCGGTATAATCATAAGGGATATACCCAAGGAAAGATTGGAACCACATGCCGATGGAACCTTATGTTTACACGGCAGGAGTTGGTTGCCTTGCTATGGAGATTTAAGATCCGTGATTATGCACGAATCTCACAAGTCAAAATACTCTATCCATCCCGGTTCGGAAAAGATGTAAGACATGAAAAAGCTATATTGGTGGCCCAATATGAAGGCAGACATCGCTACGTATGTTAGCAAATGCCTGGCGTATGTGAGAGTTAAGGCCGAACATCAAAGGCCATCAGGATTGCTAGTACAACCTGAGATACCCGAGTGGAAGTGGGATAATATTACGATGGATTTTATCATCAGGCTTCTCTAAAGTCGTCGCAAAGGTTTTGACCCATCTGGGTGATTGTAGTTCGGCTTACAAAATCTTGCCCCTTCTTGCAATAAGGGAAAAGATTGTTTGACAAATTGGCTAAGGTTGTACATTGAACAGGTTAGTGGCAGATACGGATACCTGCCTCAACTTGTTGTGATTGTGATGGAAGATTTACTTCAAATTTCTGGAGATCATTTTAGAAAGCTTTGGGTACAGATATTAGTATGAGCACTACGTATCATCCAGAAATTGACGGCAAGAGCGAGAGAACCATTCAAACTCTCGAGGACATGCTACGTGCTTGTGTGATCAATTTTGGCAAAGGCTGGGTTAAACATTTGCCATTGGCCCAGTTTTCATACAACAACAGTTATCACGCTAGCATAAAGGCCGCCCCTTATGAGGCATGTATGTTCAAAAAATGTCGTATCAACCGGTTAGTGCTGGGCCGAGGTTGAGGAAGCCTAACTGACTGGTCCAGAATTGATCCAAGAAACAACCGAAAAGATCGTCCTGATCAAGCAGAGGATGCAAGCTGCTTAGGATCGACAAAAGAGCTACGTCGATCGGAAACAAAAGCCGATGGAGTTCGAGGTTGGGGACAATGTTATGCTCAAGGTCTCGCCTTGGAAAGGGGTTGTGTGATTCGGTAAGCGGGGCAAGCTGAATGTGGACTATAATGGAAGAGAGAAGGGTTTGAGTGTTGGCTAACCACCACACAACAAATGGTCATCAGTTCACCATGCTTAATAGGCATAAGGACTGGCTAGTCCAAAGCAAACGGCTTTGGTAAAGACTTCTCAAATCTGTTGATAGTTGACAGTTTACCAAAAACTATATGGTAATTAACTCACCATGTTTTTAAAACAAAAAGTTAGCTACTCCAGAGCAAACAGCTACTGGTAAAGAGTAATCAAATCCGTTGATAGCTAATGATTTGCTAAAAATTATATGGTAATTCAACTCACCATGTTTCACGTACTAAGAGTTGAAATGGTTATCAATGTACCATGGTTTATAAACCAAATATTAGCTACTCCAAGGTTAATGGCTAACTAGTAAAGAGACATCAAATCCATTTAAATTTTCAATGATTCACCTCTCTCAGGAGTTAACACACTTGGAAGTGATGAGAATAGACTAAAACTTTATGATTTGATGTACATATAGTCAATGTTGCTGTTTCTATGTTGCTAAAGAGATAGTACATGTAGCTGTGAAGTGTTGGTCATGATATTTACAAGGTTAGATGCTGCAAATATCAAGAAATGATGCTTTAAAGAGTTGCTGATAGAAATCAAGAGTTGCAGTTCAAGAATAATTCTAAAGATAATGCTCACAACATCCCCAGGAAGCTCATAATGAAGATATTCAAAGAAACTTTGAAGTTCACAAGTGAAGATCAAGTTAGGGGAGGATTGTTAGGAATTATTGTAAACAGACTTAAGTCTGGTAGTTATAGAGTTAAGTCTGGTAGACATAGTTAAGTCTGCCAGTACTAAGTTAAGTCTGGCAGTACTATAGTTAGTACTGGCCTTGTCTAGTTAAGTCTGTTTATGTAACAGAATAGTTATAATAGTTATCTTAGAGATATCTTAGGAAAGGATATGCATTATCCTTTTACGCGTTTGTAAAGCCCATTAGGGTTTCCTTGGTGTATAAAAGGAACCCTACGGCATAGTGTTTGAGATATAGAACCCTAATAGAAATCAATAGAAAATAGCAAAGTTTTACATTGTGTTCTTCTTAGTACTTGTGTTAAGATTCCGCATTAGCACATAGTATTCATAGTTATTGTCTCTCATATAGTTGATTTGGATTTATTCAAGTTAGCTATTGTCTTACAAAAGGCTAAACAGATCCAAGACTTTGGACCTACAAGTGGTATCAGAGCCTCTAGAGGGACTCTGAGTAAGAAGAATCACAAGAACAATTTCCTTTATTGGGTGTGTAGTAAATCACTCTTTTGCTCTTTATGATTTCATGTTATACCATAGCTGTGACAAGATCAAAACAAATCTGGATGGGCGTAAGCACCCGACAAATCTATCAAAAGGACTTATTGGGTTGTAACGTTAAGCTTTGGGTTAATAAGGGTAATGAGTTAGACATGGGGTATTTGGGTTTGGTTTTACAAACGAAAAATAAAGGTAAGTCTAAAATTTCTAGCTACCACAATCCAAAAATGATTACGTACCCAATTATTTCCTTCTTGATCGATCACAAGTATCACGTCTTAGCACATGGCTAATGATACCCAAAATTACTTCAGTCTTCCTTTCATCTCATAATAGTATAGCACATTGGGCTATTTATTTATTATTTGATATCATCATCTCCCGTCACCCCCCACACTTTAGGATGAGTATACACCACAACAATTACAAATAAGAGTAGCTACCTCAATCTTTGTCAAAATGTCACACACAAAATACAAAGTGTAGTCAACACGTAATTATCAAAAACACGTCAATTATACCAAGTAACTAGCAATCC
Organism: Tanacetum coccineum; assembly: GCA_026074375.1. NCBI lineage: Eukaryota > Viridiplantae > Streptophyta > Magnoliopsida > Asterales > Asteraceae > Tanacetum > Tanacetum coccineum. The sequence goes on from BQNB010000077.1 coordinate 172,700, forward strand.
ATAAATAGACTTAAGTATGGGTTAGGCTAAGGTTTGTGGTGTTACATATATTTTTATATTTTTTGGATTTATTGAAATGAACAGAATGGCTTAATTGGTGTACTAATTGTATCTAGCACTAAAAATAGTGCTAATAAATGGGTCCATATGGGTGGTTAACTAACCGATGTGGCTAGCTAAAATCATTAGATGTAAACGGATGGCCATTTGGTGTAAATCCTAATTTGCCTTTATTACTTAAATTTACTATAATCATACAAGTATGATCTTACTGTGGACAATAAAATGTATAACAACACAAATTCAAAATTTATCCATCACCGCACACTCATAGAAAAGAATAAAAAGAATCAAGCATAAAAAATGCATATCATGCGAAACAAGCTTCAATTCCTCACATATTTAGGTAAAGGCTATAAATGTGATAGCAAATGTTATCAATCCTTAATATGGATTGCTCAAATGATCAGGATAAGGGTTTGGTTGGGGGGGTATGATTGCAAGAATTTCAATTAGCCACTTTCACATTGTCTGGAATGATTTATTGGTTTTTTAATATATAATTTATGTGTGAAAACGATAAATCCTCGTGGGCGATAAATTCATCCTAAAAATTGTACAAAAATATAAAATTAGACCATTTTTCCTATTTAAATTCCCTCTTTCCCCCCACACTTAGTTTGCCAATGTCCTCAATGTTAGTAAACTCGAACTTCGACAGGAAATAGGAAAAATTAGGAACGAGATATACACCCAGATATAATACGCATCTTCCGTACGCGGTTTGAGTACGCGAAATAAGTTTCCCCCAAAACTCATATTTTTATAACCACCAATACTTCTGCATACAACCCTGCAAATACTAACTAAACAATTTCCATAAATACTACTTCCTCCCGTCCCATAATTATAGTCCTACTATTGACTATTGGAGGTCTTTATATTTCAACTTTGACGCTTAAATATTTTGTATTAGTTGGATATAATACCGTAATGACAAACTATTACCAAGAAAAGTATATTTAAAACCCAATCCATTCATATAGTTTGCATCAAATTTTATATAACACAAAAGTTAATAATTAAGGTCAAAGTTGCAATATAAAGACCTCGAAAGTCAATAGTGGACTATAATTATGAGACGGAGGGAGTACTAAATAATATTATTTAAACAACACTTCGAAAATTTCAAAATTTAACAAAGTATTTAAGAACATAAATTAAAAATACCAACGAAATAAACATAATAATAATAATAATATAATAATAATAATAATAATGAATCAATAATAATTATAAATAATATCCGACACATAGAAGAGTAGAAAAAAAGAAACAAACTTGACCATATATGATATATCAATCTATTTGCTTCCCAATGCCAACATCCTTGTGAACAACTGATAACGCATCGAACATCAAACTCATTACCTATCTTAGCATTTCTCCAACGATCCTCCAACAACGCGTCAAAACTGAACTGTGAACAATGGAAGTTCCTCCTAAACGTCCTTCCGAACCTACAAAATAACCATACACCCGCCGCCCAAAATGACCTTCTCCATGAGATTGTGATTACCCATATCGGGGAATGCGTTAAGTGTATGGTGTAAGGTAACATACATGGTAGGGTAATGGGCACATTTGGTGAGGTAAGGAGTAGTTGGCTTGGTTGGCCAAATGAGTAAGAAATAGGCATGAATGCGCAAGCATTAGTTGTTCCTTAGAGTATCGAATCTCCCTCTATACATCCATATGATTTAACTCATTCTAACTAGCATTCCAATCACCACAACTTGAGTTTTAAAAACACACCCGGTTTGCCTTTGCTCCTTTGTGTACTCTAGGTAGTTAAGGTAAATAGAGAGTCGATCCGCGTTCAAATCCAAATGATCCAATCAAACTCCCTTGCAAAGCATCTTAAGCTGTCCATTTCTCTTACTCAATCAGATCCGAACACTTTTCCAATTCCTTATCAACATAGTAACCTAACAATCCTGCAATTTATGGTCACATATAATGTCCTCCACAAAATGCCACTATTCTCTTTTAGTTCCTAAGCTTTCCTACAAAATACCTCGGGCTATAGCCATGCCACATTAAATACTACGCCTTCTTCTCACACTCTCATCACAACCACAACCTTCTGTTGGCATCTCTCTTTACCCCCGGGTCCTATGAAACTAAAGATACAATAATATAGCCTATGCAAACTATCCCGCATAAGTGATCCTTAATAAGATGATTTCCTTTTGTTGGTCACGAAGTTGGGATCTCCAATTCTCTTCCAATAACCATTATGATCAAACCCTTTGTCATTAATCTCCAAGTTGTTGAAATGGATAGAAAACAATATGTGCTCCAACTCACTTGGTTCATACAAACTTAAAAGAACCGCAAACTCCATAAATAACAGCCTGCTCACTCCACATAACATAAACCAAAACATACTTTTCTTCATAATCTTAGTCCTAATCACTATCAACTCCTGTTTCAAAACACATAAGTGAAAAAAAAAACTAACTCCCAACACCATTCCGGAATACAACATCTTTCATAATGGAAAAAGCCTCTTCCCATGAATAATCCACAAATAACATCCCCATCATTAATGAGTATTTTTCATTTTCATCAAATCTTTCAAAATCTCGTCACAACTATAGAGATAAAATATTTCTCAGTCTCAATCGCTACCCATGTGTGCTAAAAGTTCGTTGGTCTGTATCCTTTATAACCTGTATAATATGAAGCATGCCATACATAGAAGGAAGTTGCTCTGCCACTTCAAATAAGCACTTGTAATCGACTTCAACGGATGTAGTTAATGCTCTTTTTACCATTTCGTTTTCTCGTACTTTGCAATGACGGGGTTTGGTGGTGTGTTTTTTTGTAACATTTTCTACAAAAAATAACAAATACAAAGCATAAACAATGCATATATGAAACTAATAGAACCTAACCGGAAAGTCTCTAAAGTGTGCGAAGTGAAAATGGAAGAAATATAGGTACAATCGAAAAAGAAGCCGCCTGTCGGCGGCACCACTTTATTACAAAAGTATTTACAATTGTATTTGTAAGTTTAAATAGGAATATAGAAAACTTTCCTTAGTTACACTTTTATACCAGACGGCTTGGTCCTGGTCCGCGCACTAGCAGCCACTGACTCAGGCAGTTTGGCTTGGGTTTTTGGTTTTTGAGCGATTTCTGCACTTCCTATTCATTTCCAAACTCTTTCCTAATTCTTTAAGTGTACTAGCTATATGGTCTCAAACTAACTTGCAAACTGCAAGACTAACTCTTTTCAAATCATTTCCCAAATTCGCAAAACCACGCTTAACTCTAATGTGTAAAAAATGAAATTAGTGATCCATACAATTATCCTATCATCACTAAGACACTACAAATCAATCATATATCACTATATAATCCATATCTTCATCGCAAATGAATCGAAAGTCGTCCTAAAAATTTTTTATATTTTTGGTGCTAACATTCAATACACAATCAACCCTTTCACTCTAATTCTGTTGCAATCACGTTCTCCTAAACATCTACCTACTTAATCCTAACCCTAATTGGTTTAATTTTAAGTGAATCAAAATCCCCTAATTTTTAACCTAGAATTAAAAATCCAAATTAAACACTTAATCGAATCGAATCAACATAATTACTTACTTGTTTAGGAACCATTGGTGATCCGCAAACACGTTCCTTGCTTGCAATTAGATCAAAGATCACGAACTTGATGATACTAAGAAAGTAGTGTGTGTGTGTGTGTGTTGTGTGTGTTTTTAGGTTTTTTGAATTTTTTGGTATTTATCAATAAAATCTAGCCAGGTGGCTTCTAGTTTAGCCGTTTTGGGCTCAAAATGCCACTTTTTGCACAGCCAATTTTTTTTACATCCCGACATATGGTGGTTAAACTCGTAATGTTTTTTGGGTGAAAACATCCTGAATTAGAACATTCTTGCTTGATTTTGATAAACATCATACACGACACAACATACTATCTTAATGGTGTCGAATAATAGTAAGTAAACTATAACTAACAGAAAATTTTAAATAAACCTAAACCTCAAAATTAACCATACGAAAACATGTCTAACCAACATCAATACCTAAATCATAACCAAGTACCAAAGATAAATGGTTTTAGATGAATGCAAAAATTAAAGGAGAATAAACATAGACAGCTCTAGCACTATGTTTATGCTTTATTTCTTATTGCTTCACTTTTCACCCATTGCTTTATCAATTCTTCAATCAAGAAAGTTGTCGAATTTGAGGATTTCTTCTGAGGTGAACTTCCCTAAAAGCTTCCTTTTCGTCTATTTTGTATTGAACCCTCTCGTGAACTTCCTTCCGCTTGGCGTGATTACTTTTGAACTTCGCATGCCATTGCGCCATCTCCTTCAAGTCTTCTTGTAGACACCAATAGCCCTTTATTTCCCCAATCAGTGTTCTTAAATTGGACCGTAGTGCACCTAAAAAGTTAACTATCTTTTGAAGAACAACAATAGTTTTTGAAGGGTTAAAATAAGCTTTCATTGCCAATGCCGTTTCCATCTTATCTTCTATGTCCAAAAACAAAGGTGCCATGTGACCATACTTTGGGTTACCATCCTCATCACGTCCTACTTCAAAACAGCTAAGCCAATCTTTTTCCTCAATTAACCTAAAATTTCTAATATGCCTTGGCTCTTGGGTTTTGGAAGTAGTGTGTTCAAATGACTCATCATCAATGCTCATAGTACCACGGCCGATATCAATGATCGCTCCACATGTCCTTAAGAACGGGCGTCCCAACAAAAGTGGTATTTCTTTGTCAACCAGGATGTCCAACACCAAGAAATTTACCAAATAGGCTTGGTAACTGATTTGAATCCTAACATTTTTCACTTCCCTCATAGCCTTCGCTTGAGTATTGTCAACCATAGTAAGGTTGAATGAAAAGTCTATGATCACTATACCAAAGGTTTTTGTAGAGACTATAAGGCAACACACTAACACTCGTCCCCGTATCCAAAAAGGCGCTCATTTCGACCGTCCCGTTCACATGAACCGGTAACACAAAGTTCCCTAGGTAACAAATCTTCTTGGGCAACCCATGCTCAACTACCCAATACTTATCTTCCTCACCAAATTCTTTGTTGTTCCAAATTCTTTCTCTACCTATCATACTCTCATCCTAATTTCTTTCTATGACCATGTCATCCTAACACTTCCACAATGGGTTTTGATCCCTACCAACTCCTTGTAACTTTCAATCTATGCTTTAAGATCTTCTTCCTTTTTGTTTTGTAGAGAGTGGGTGGGTAAACAAGTTATGGGGCAAAAGATGATATAGGTGAATTTCCTTATCTGGAAAAAAGAGCAGATTGTGTAAGTTTATTAACATTGTGGCTTTTGTTTCGGCTAGCCTTTCCCATCTTCACTAGCTCTCCACTTGTACTTCCAACTTCAACTACCTCTTCCACAAGACTTGCCAACATATCATCCAAGTTCCTATCCTCCTTTAACATAGTAAGATCAATCCGCATCTCTCCCAACCCAAAATCAACCGTGCTCTTTGTGGAAACCAAGATATCTCTTCCAAAAATAACCGAAGCCTCACCCTTGTTAGCATAATCGATTACAACGAAATCCATAAAGAAATTAAACCCATGGATCTCAAATCTAACTTCTTTCACCATTCTTCCTCCATAGTCACCATAGTCGAGCCTCGCAAAGCATAGCTTCCCTAACATTTCATCCGTGATGTACTTATGAGAATAAGCTAAATCTAATTTCGTGTCCCTAGCTCCTTGACCATCTACACCACAAGGCATGGAAAACCTCATAAATGGTTCACTAAAGGCCCTAGGAGGTGCCTTAGTGAAAACAACTAATTTGTGCTTTCTTGACTCAACCAAAACACTCTTATGTTCCAAGGCTTCAAACATTTCCAACTCTTCTTCACTCTTTTCAATCCTACCCTTTCTAGTCTTCGATGAGTCCACATCATCTAAGTAAGCTTCAAGGTTATTCAAGTATTCTGAAACATCACTCAAAGTGTCCATCTCTTAAGCAAAAATAAACTATAAACAAACATAAAGTCACAAACCAAACCATTAGCTTTTGGGTTAGTTATAATCGAAAACCAATACAAACTTAATGAAATAACCATGAACTAACACATAACAAATAGAACACGTAACATTTAAAAAATCTAACATATGACAAAACTGAATCATAAACAAGCATACGATAACTAGCAATACGAGTATGAATTTTAAACAAATCAAACTAAAATGCAAATTACTATTCTAGCAATACAAACATTCTTTACCAATCATAATAAAACATTTTTTAAACAATTAAACAAGTAATAAACTTATAAAATCAAAAATAAGAAAAAAATCCTTTTTTTTATTTTGAGAGTTGGAGCCGCCCAGCACGGCATTTTGCCGGCCGGCAACTCCAAACAAATTTTTTTTTTATTCGTAGGTTCTAGCCGCCCGGTTAGCTAAGGTTGGTGTCACGATTCGAGAGGAGCCGGCTGGAACAATATTTAGCCGCCCGGCTCCTTTTCAGCTTCACTAGCAAACATGAAATTTTTAACAAAAACAATTCCGCTACCAATTTGTAATGATTAAAACATGAAAAGAACACAAGTCCCCGACAGCGGCACCAAAAACTTGATGCTTGGTTTTGCGTGCAAGTTTTAAATTTATAGTCACGAATTATTAATCTACCAAAAACGCATATGAGCAAGTATACTTGTTCATTCATAATAAAGTTGGGTAAGTCGAGTTCGTTCCACGGGACTTGGTAATAATCATTATATCATAACGAACTAAGTAAAGAGGTTGTCACGATCCCTATTACTTCATAAAACGGAAAACAATTCAACTAGATTCATTTATATTAAAAACAATACTTGTGCTAAAAATCAATTTCATTGACATAGAGTGTTTGATTCGTATGGTTAAACATAATTGTATGACTTACAAATCTTTTTAATACGGATATTGATCCATGGTGTACTTTACAAAAACCATATCATTCTTAGTTTTGATGGTGAACCCTTTCGACCTATGAACATCTTCAACCTTAAGCCACTTTTAGTCCAATTGCTAGAGAACAATGTATATCAAGTTGTTCAAACGAGCCCTTTCGACCTATACTTGGAGTTAAATCATACAAAGTCTTTTTAAACATGTTAATTTGAATATGATGTCAAGTAAGCAAAAACCCTTACAATTCGTGCACTAACTTGAGGAATGAAACTAAACAAAATCCTGTTCGGCCTATAAATCCGGTGAAGTTTCATCAACAAGTTAATTAGACAAGTTTTCATTCAAACAATCCACAAGATAACATGTGAAATCATGCATACAATTATAACCAAACACTCATAAACAATTACATATCATTTTGTACAAGTATATAAAAACTACTCCATATTCATTTCAAACATCAAACACAATTCAATTAACATATCCATAACATCAAAGTAAGAATGCTTCTACAAAATCATAACAAGAAGTATACTTATCCGTACGATTACAAAAGAATCTTAAACTTGGATTTTATAAGCAATCCAAACGCCTCCAATGAACCAAATCATAAACACCAGACAATCACGAGCAATCAACCCTTGTACCCATGTTCTTGCTTTCTACTAGAATTAGCAGAGGTGTTCTAGCCTTTTGGGAGAGAGATTACGGTTTCTTTAACCTTTGCAAAGGGTTAGAAGAATGATATGTAGGTTAAGACTCCCCTAGTTGTTATATAGGCCAGATATATTCTTCATGGCCAAGAAAACATTGCTGGGACAGGTTTAATGAGGAAATGAACCAGCCTCCAATATTATTAGCCATTAACACAACCATTAGTGATGATTTTGTAACTAAAATTCAATCTAGCCGGGCAGCAAAATGGTTTGTCGGGCGGCTTCTCTTCTCATCCAACACATGGTTTTGTATTTTTGTTGATTTCTTCTTCCCAATTGCTTCCCTCTTAATTGTGTTGACTTATATAACTTATATTTTGTTAAAACACTTAGTTCCTCCCTCGGCCGGAATTGGTCTCCCAAACCGCATTAAAATCTTAACTTGGCGGAAATTCTCAAGAACATATATCTTTCACCTTCTTCCTCTTATTGTTATTTTTTCATCTTGGCTAGCTACGCACACATAAACTTAACTTTGCACAATATTAGTGATAAAAGGTCGTTAATTAGCCACAAAACTTATATAAAATCACAAATACCATTCCTAAAAACATACTCGATTTGAGTGTTATCAATCATCATTTAAGGAAAGTGGAAAAACTCAGTTGACAACTACTGTATCATCAATGTTTATGGTCACAACATCATCCGAATAAATCAAACTTATGGGTCTTATATTCGTGTATTATTCAAGATGCACAACAGAAGTGTTATTATTTATTTAGGGATTTAAATGAAAGTTAAAGTGTAATCGAGGAGGTCGGCCCTACTTTTCTTATGGGGATCTAATAATATTTAAACTCTTTACATCCTGACACATGAACCGGCTATATTGATCTTCTTATGGGTGGTCGGCATTTTACTTGGGTGAATAAAGTCGGGTCTAAGATGAGCAAGTTAGATCGTTTCCTTATCTCGGATGTTATCCTCCATTCCAAAAATAGACTTGAAGGTCGTTGCTCTTGATTAATCCCATTATCCCCCATTGTAAAAAAAATGATTTTGGTCCGATCCTGGTCAAAAATTTTAACTCTTGGTTTGATCGAATAGATTTTGAAGACATGGTTATGGAGAAGTGGGTTGTTATTTCCGATTTAGAGCAGTCCAAACCTCTTCATACCAAAATTAAAGATTTAGAATCCATCTTAATCTTTGGTATCACACACTAAAAAAGGGTTCGACAATACAAAAAATTGCATCTTGGCAACCATTGCGAGACTTGCATAAAGAGATAGAATGATGTCACGCCTACTGATTTGGTAATATATGACCAATCGAATTATAGGAATGCTAAACCGCGAAGACCTAGAGAAGGTGGAATCGATGGACCGAGTTCAGAAATCAAGAGTTAAATGGGAGGTAGAGGGAGATGAAAATTTGAAACTCTTTCATGACCTTATTAACTCTAGAAGGAAATCTTAAATGGTCCAAGGAATCATGCTTGATGGTGTTTGGAATTCTGAACCTAAGGACATCAAATTGGCTTTCTTTGACTTCTATAAGGATAAGTTTAGTTGTCACGACTCCCCGGTTTCTTTCCCTTCAATGTTACCGGCTCATCGTCTTAGCATTGTTGATTAGAATTTTCTTGAATCCATGGTCTCTGATGAGGTGTCATTTTATATACTTTTTGGGGTCGTTTAACCCCCTAAATCATGCATTTATGCCTAAAATAGGTACTTAATGGTTCTTTTTCAGGTATTCAGCACTTGGAAGGCATTTGGAGGAAATACACGTGACTTAAGCTCATTTGGAGAAGAAATGGACAAGACTACGGACCTACACCAACATCTCTTAAGATTATGTTCTCAGAGCAGCTATAGACGGCGTCCAAATTACACGTAACTCCGTCACAATTTCATACCAAAAGGCGTCACAAGACTTAAGACGGCTTCAAATACATACACGACCCAAGCCCATTTAATCCGAGATATTCTCTTTCATGACGCGCGTCATGAATTAAAACGCGACCCGCATAGCGATTTTCCTACATATACAAACCCGAAATTAAGGTAATAAGTGTGTAACTTTAGAGTAAAAGAAAGGGACGAACCTAGTTCATTTAGCAGCTATTAGGGACGATTTTAGGGCCTTAAAACCCTATTGTACTTCCTTTAATTCATGTTTTAGAGTCAAGTAATGATATTCTTAATCATTCAATATGTTTATGTGTTGTTTTATTCATTATTGTTCTTGCTTTATCTTTAACATAAGAAAAGGTTAGAGTGGATTTTGTAGGTAGTTAATGAAGAGCTTTAGCTAAACCTCTATAGTTTTCATTTATGATTGTATAAAACCTAGGATGTAGATCTTAGTGGTGTTGCTTCTTGTGATGAATATGCATGTTAGGTCTTAGAAAACCAGCTTTTGTCTGTATCGCTATTGATATGTCTAGGAAAACATAATTGTGTAGAAATGATACCAGGGAGTAACAGTCTTCATACTACCTTGCCCCTTATATGGTTGATCCACTCTTAATATAATCAAAAGCATTTAAATATACTCTGAGGGGCCCTTAGTAATTAGTCCTTCATACTACCTTACATTGCGTTGCCTTAACATAATATTTAAATAACGGCGGGTTCTTGTAATCGTTCATGACTTAGAAATAATTACCTAGATCAACATAAGTGTGGCAAACAACAACAACTAGGAGAATCATTAGAGGGATCATACATGATTAAATGAACACAACTTTTTATTATATTGTTATCACCAGTAGCTTAGTTTATATTTAGTTTAATAGCTAAAACCAAACCAAACCTCTCAAATATATGATTTTATCTGCTTTCTTATAAACATAAAAACCCAAAAAGAATCTTCTCTCAACCCTTAGAATTCTGTTAGACCGTGATCAAGCCTTCCTAACCTATTCCCTTAGAGAAAGATAACAACCCCCGAGTCTTGCCTATACTACACTACAACAATTAGGTACACTGCCTAAGGAGTTGTAAAACTTCTTGTAGAAGTCCCTTACGACAACCGCAATAAGTTTTTGGCGTCGCTGCGTGGGGAATAGTTAGGTTTTGATCATAGTTTAGCTTAGTTCTACTCTCTTGAATCCTTTCAACTGAGAATTTAATTTTCGCACATTAGCTTTCTTGTAGTCTATCTTTTCTTCGTGTTATTTATTTTGTAACAAATTCTCGTCAACCACCATGGGAGATGAGAATACTATTCGTACTCTAAGTGACTACTCCAAACCTAGCCACGAGGGATATAGGAATACCATCGAGCTCCCCGTAGGGACTAACGTGGTACCTCTTCGATCCGACACCATCCAGTTGGTGCAAAACGGATGCTCATTCCACGGACTTCGGTCCGAGGATCCAAACCAACACCTCAAGGATTTCCTTAAACTTATGGACTCACTTGACCTTGACGACGAAAACAGGGAAAAAATGCGCCTGTGTTTATTTCAATTTTCCCTTCGCGATCAAGCTATCAATTGGCTTGAACGTCTTCCAGCAAGATCCATCACCACATGGGAGGATCTTACTACCCGATTCCTTGCTCAATTCTTTCCACCGGGAAGGACCGCAAAACTCCACAATGATATCCAGATGTTCCAACAACATCATGCAGAATCTTTATCCGAAGCATGGACTCGTTTCAAGGACTTACTCCAAAAAGTCCCTCATAATGGCATAGACCTTTGGATCCAATTCTAAATTTTTTATGACCATGTCAATCCTGTCACAAGACGAACCATTAACCAATCAGCCGGTGGCAAACTTCGTGACCTAAACGCTGAAGAATCCTGGCATTTGTTAGAGACCTTCGCCCTCTATGATAACAACAGTTGGAAATGGACCCAAGGATTGTGTGTCGCTAAGAAGGCCGGTCAAGGCAATCGCTTTGCCTCAAGATGTCCGGAGTACATCTGACCGCTGTCTAATCGAGCTCGAAAATCAAGTCCAACGCTTGATGGAAGCTAATCTTGCTCCGACACAACCTACTCAAGTGAACAAAGTCACTACCTCATGTGAGATCTGCAATGATCCTCACGACACTCAGTGTTGCATGGAAGATCCCGAATGATCCTTTGTTAAATACGCATCCTCGCGTACCGATGAAGAGGGAGGTAAGTGGTATACTTTCAAGCCCGAGCAAAACAATCTTGGTGACACCTATAATCCATCATGGAGAAGTCACCCAAACCTTAGGTGGAGACAACCCCAAAATTCTCAAAATAATTTTTCAAACCCACCTAACCGGTTCCAACCTAACGGTTCGACCCTGAATTGTTCCTTCAACAACAATCCTCAAAACTTTAACAATCAATCAAATCTAGAAGGATTGGTATCTAACTTCATGGCATCTCAAGATGCTAGACTGTCCAAGTTTAAAGCCGATTTCAAACAACAGCAAGGTGAGATGATCAACAAAATCGACATAGTGTTGAAGGCCATCACCGATCGAATAGCAGGAGCACTACCTAGCGATACAGTTAAGAACCCGAAACTGAGTACTTATCTAGTTTTGTCTGCTCGTTCTTACCCAACTGAAGACCCGCAATGCTCAACTCAAACCCATGGTTCGATCAACGCCATCACAATCCATACCGAGCAACAAAGCGCCTTTCATAATGACAGAGAAAAAGAGAATAAGGAAGAAGAGGGCAACTTGGAAAATATCCACGTCAACCCTCCTACACCACCCGATCCATCTGTTACATTCATCACAGAAAAAGTTCTTAAATTTAATTCATTCTTCGAATCACTCGAATTGGTTCCCCCATCGTCCAACACTGAACTCGTCTGTACAAAGGAGGAAGATGGCCATGTGATGTTTATCGAGATAGTCCCGAAGGATGACCATTACCGCAAGGAGGAACCCGATGCAGGAGAGCAAAAAGTGGAGTATTTTGATACATTGCCTACTAGGAGTGAATTAGCATATCACAAATACCTTATGTATGGGGGGTGGCCCAATCCCGATGAATATTTCTATTCTAGCGGAATCCCATCATCAGGGAGGGATGCCCATCAAACCTCAAGATTCCATGCAACATTGGGCATGTGCGTGTGGAAAAGCCTACATTGACTATAACTCCCCTCTAAATATCATGACCCGAATGATGAATAATTAGATCATGAGGAGAAAACTTGACCCTAGGGAAAATTCAAATAAAGGAGTTAGCAACTTCACATGAAGAATAAAGGGATGCATGTTTTTGTAGGAAACCTCACCTATGTTGTAGACTTCATGAGTGTTCTAGGGATATTAGTTCATCATAGCCCTATTGCGCAAGTATGTTAGTGGGAGGCCTTTTGTTGAAATATCCAACATGACTCATGACGCACCCGAAGGAGTAGTTAGGTTCGCCAACGGAAATGATGAATTTGCCTATAAGATGCCCCATAAGATAGAACAATACAACTCATTGTCAAACCTTGAGAAAGAGAACACAAAATTAGTCTACCTTAGGAACGAGGAGGACAAGAGAAGAGGGGTAGAGTACGTAATGAGCAAGATATTAGGATTCTACAAAGAATGCCTGGAGCTCAGAACCGAATAACCCTAACGGGAGTGGCAAATGAAGAAAGAAGTCCACTAAGAACGTGTGACTTCGAGTCCTACTACAAGACTATACAATAAGAAAAGCGCTTTTTGGGAAGGGCAACACCCAATTTTTAAACTATCCCAGCATTAGGGAGTTCCATGTGTTTATTCTTTTCAGTTATATAACATGTTCGAACTCTATCTTGTTATCATAGCCATTGTTTTGTTTTTAACCTCGACTTAATTTCAATCAAAGGTATTTTTGCAAGTAAAAATGTATGGGGAATTTGATCCGTTTTTAGAACCAAGTTCAAGCATGTTAAATAAATTGTTTAGATTAATTTGCGTTAGTGTCTAGTCATATGAGTAAATTGTCAAATCTTAGGTTTTATGCAGCTATTTTTACAGGAATTAACTTATGGAATCAAGTGCAGGAAATTTTTCATCAAAAACAAAAATTCATTTTCCAGAGAATGTGGAGAAACGGCGTCACGATTTCCCGCGCGACGCCGTCACCAACGAAGATTGTGACGGTCATGATTTTCCTGACGGCGTCGAAACCAGCCCAGTCTAGAAACTAAAGTTTTTAATACTTTTGACAAGTAAAACTTGTACAACATTTTAAAATGTGTATTATTCGTTAATGTAAACTTGAAAACCATGAGATTAACAATTCCTCATTTATCTTTTACTTGCTTTAATAGAAGTACAACCCCTAATTTCACAGTTGTATATTGTTATATTTCGCATATTTTATGCTGGTATAGTTTGTCTTATCGTTTGATTACATGTGTAGATTTGATGAAGAAGAAGCCTGGAAGTTCTTAGGAAGTGTTCATTGGACAAATCTGGATGATGATTTAACCATTAACGCATGTTTCTTCGTCGATTATTAGCATGAACCAGGGAGTACTAGTTTTCTTATTACCTTGTTTTCCTTTCCTTTTTAGTTTTTTTTTTTGTTGGGGGGGGGGGGGGGGGGGGGTGGGGGGGGGGGGGGGGGGGGGGGGTTTTTTTTTGTGTGTGGGTGATCCCTTTAATTCGTTTTTACGATACTTCTATAGAACATTGATGACAATGTTCAACTTAAGTGTAGGGGGGAAAATAAGCCTTAGAAACTATTCTTTCATTTGTCATTTGCTTTGTCCTTAAAATGATGGGTAATATATCGAAACATAGCATAAGAGGTAATTTTGACCCAAATTTAAATTTTTTTATGACACATACCGACGAAAACCGAGTATTAATAGCGTCTCATGGATAGGAATTTATATTACTAGCACAAAAACCCTCAAATTCCACACCCCTAAAATGTTAAGGTTCGCCATTAGATATGATACCTTTCAGCGTGTTTCGAATTATGAGTGAGCAATCATATTATGTCTATTCCTTTGTTTTAACAGATGTGTATGCGTGGTTTTGTCGCCTTTTCTGGAACATTGGTATCGGTTACTTTAGGGTTATGAGAGTGTACCGGTAGTATATTAAATTCTAGAACTTGTTTTTGTGATGCATTCCGAACCTGCCTTAGCAATTAGTAAGGTATTAGAGATTTTGCTATGATAATAGGCGGAATAGGATTAAGCCTATGGTTTTAAACCTGTAATTGTTATGATGTTCACAATTGACATATAACTATCCCATAACTAAATACCTAAATAAAATCGATCTACCCCCTTGCCATGCACTCATTTTTAGTGCAAGATACCTCTAGTACAACCCTCCGAGCCTATCATTTTTCACAATTCTTGTAATTTTCTGGTTAAGCCGGATTACTAATGAAGAGCATTGTCACTCTTAAACCAATCGTTACACCCAAATAGCCTTAGCATACCCTGTATGTACTCACCTTTAGTACATTATTGTTTTAACCCAAGTTAATTATTTGAGTACACGGTTGCTAAGTCCTTATCCTTGTAAATACTATTTTGGGACGATTAAGATTTATGGTAGTATTTATTTCGCAGAAGAATGGGGAAGAAAAGTTAAGTCAATACCCTCATACATTTGTTAGATGATCTCCATGTTATTTTGAACCACCTCAAACGAATTCATATGTATATTGGATATATCGATATGTAAAAGCTCAAGTGGTAAGGGACGTGTTTGAACCCCAAGTTATGATGTATTATGTTCATTCAAAATATAAAATATATAAAAGAAAAAGAACGAGGATTGAAATGTAAGATTTTGAGAGTTTGTATAATCTTTTTCTGAGTTCTTGGCGTAGCAACCAAACCAATGTGTATTCGTGTAAAAAATTAGCTAACCCTTTTCCACTCCAAATTCCATCTACAAAACCACCGAATGTATCCTATCCGTTTCTGTTTCCATTATATGTTATCTTACACCTACACCTTACAACCCTTAAAAATACCTCTTAGATAGTAATGAATAATGCTTGCCGCCTAGCGGTGGAGGTTTTGATCCTTTACCAACCTATGGTAAATTATATGCCGTATGACAGTAATGATGTGATTTCTGTTTCCTCCCCTTATGTTTTTTATAGCTTATATATACACCCATGAAAGATAGAATCCCAAACACTTATGGAGTGCAAGTATATACTTTAATGTGCTTTTAATTAACGAGGTCTAGAAGGTTATGTTTGTAAAATACTTTTAACGAGTATGTAAAATGACCCTCATATTGTTATTGTCTAGTTAGAAAAGCCCATTTGTTTGAGGACAGTGAAAGCAAAGTCCCAAGTGAATGGTATTTGGATGAGGTGTCATTTTATAATTTTTCAGGGTTAGTTATAACCTCTAAATCATGAATTTAAGCTAAATTAGTACTTTAATCATATCCTTTACAGTTATGTCAAGCATTTGGAAGGCAATTTGGAGAAATAACTCGTGACTTTGGTCTTATGGAGAAGAAACGTGACAAGAATATGGACCTACACCAACATCTCTCAAGATTATGTTCTCAGCAACTGGAGATGGCGTCACAAATTACACGTGACGCCGTCACAATTCATACCAAGACGGCGTCACAAGATATCAAGACGGCATTAGAATACACGACCCAGCCTATTATCTAGAATATTCTCTTTCATGACGGCGTCACGATTAAAACGCGACACCGTCGCAGCGATTTTCCTATATATATGATCACTTTTGACTACACTCTTTAATATATAGTAAATATATATAAAATATACTTATAAATATATAAAAATAAGGGTAGGAATCAAAAGATCTCAGTTATAGTAATCCGGAAGTATGATTCCCGGGTCGTTATCCCCGATGAGGAAAGCAATTGAAAGTCGAGAGTCGTTTTGAGAATCGATGTTAGAATGGGATAAGATTGATATTGTTTTTCTAAAACTACAAGAAAAATAAGGAAAAACCTTAAAAATACTTAAGGAAAAACAAATTTTAGCTAAAAACGTAAAACGGAAACCCTAAACTGTGACTAAAAACCCTAAATTTCCAAAAATAAACTTAAAATGAATTTTTCACTTTTAATTGACTCTAATTACTAAAAGTGGAGATTAAAGAAAACTAGAATAAAAACGGAATTGAAATGATCTTAAAAACACGAAAAACGAGAACGGGAACGAATCTCGTTCTTTAAAAAATAAAATTTTGCAATTTTAACCTTACGGAAGCAAAACTAATTTTCCTAGAATCTATATGATAAAAAAAATTTCTAAAAAAGAATTTTTTTTTGACTTTTTTATAATTTTTTATGAATTAAAAACGATTTTAAAGAAAATTAAATATAAAAAATACTAAACGTTTTATAAAAATTCTAAAAAAATTATGAAAAATAGCTTGAACAATAAGGAATCTAAGAAAAATAAGATTGAAAACACAGCTTATCGAATAAGCTGTGTAATAAGCAAAAACAGCTTATTATACTTAAAGAGCTAAAACGTATATAAGGAATAGATTTTGCAAAGGAGTACCGGATGAGCTATTGTAGCACAATGGTTGGGAGTGTGAGGGATAAAACGCTTGGTGAGGGTGGTATAGTAGAGGTCCCGGGTTCAAGCCTTGCTCACCCGGGGCTTCCCACTATCCCAAGTGTTTTTATTTTCGCCATTTTTTTATAACTTTTTAGAAAACTTGAAAATAAGCACTTTTATAGACAAAAGCAAAACCTTTTTATAAACCTCAAATAAGCACAAAAATAAGCTAACTAAGACAAAAATAAGCTAAAATGCTCTAAGTCCTAAAAAACTAACTGTTTGTATTTTTTTAAGGAGAATAAGCAAATAAAAATGACAAATAAGTTAAAATAGACAATAAGCTATGTCTAAAAAGCACATAAGAACAAAAATAAGCACAAATGTTAAGTTAGATAGACAGAAAAGCTAAAAAGGCTTAAATTCACTTGAAATTTACACTAGAAAGCAAATAAGCTCAAATAAGCAAATGGCAAAACCAAATAAGCTAAAATAGGCTTATACTAACCTAATAAGCTAAGCTAAACCTAAATAAGCAATAACAATAAGCAGATAAGCTAAAAATACAGTGAAATAAGCGACTTAGGTGTTAACTGTTAACCCAAACAGCCCTATAAGACACCATTGAGCTTATTTTTCAATAAGCTAAAGGATCCTTATGGACTTTTGGCTTAATACCCTAAAAAGTATACCTAGAATACTACTTAAAACAACTTTCAAAAAGCATTTTGAAAATCAAATAAGCAGAGAAAAAGCTTGATTAAAAAAGTTCTTATCTACCTTAACTTATTTTTGTTTATTTTAAGCAAATATACAATAAGCTAAATCCTAACCTTATTAAGCTATGAAATAACTAAATATTAATCTAATAAGCTAATTTGAACAGAAATTAAGCAAAAACTAAAGATATAGAGCTAGAAATCTAGAAGATAAGCACTTAAGCTAAAACTACCATCCAAACAGCATCTTTAAGCTTATTTTTAAGCCCACAAACAGATCCTTATGATAATCTAGCATATATTACTTTGAACCTTGGCCAAAAAGCTTTATGAAACAACTTTTACAAAACATTTTGAAATTTAATTACTCAATGAAAAAGTGGCTTGAAAACAGGTTATTGTACTCAGTATATTCTGAGTAAACTTTTGTTTTCAAAAGACTAATTCTAAATTTTAAGCTTAAAAATAGACAAGCAAATGAGCTTACTTTTAGAAAACAAGTTGAAACTAATAGACTATGACCTATGAACTACTAGTAAACTAAAAATTAAGATCTAAAATCTAATTTAACTCTATGAAAATTGATGATGAAAAAGTCTTTGCAAAAATTCCTACTGATGCAGTTTGCACAAAGATGAATCAAACCTTAAGTTCACAAAGTGCAGGCCATCTCTACTAGATCCTACACTCTAAAAATACCACATAGAAAGCAAAATGAGAAACCAATTCAGCTAGAATCAACTAGAGCTTATTATGTCAATTTAAATTACCTTTCAATAGCTATCTACTAGGCTTAATTAACATACAATTATTATAAATAAAGATGAGTGGAAAGGTGGACCTTAGAAAATCCTTTTAACCATAAACCATAAAATGATGGGATTGAGTTGAAAATAAAGGACCAACGGAGTCTTGGCAGTACTAACACAGTTTGTACATAGCCTTGACCCACACACGCCCCTTAATTTACTAAAATCTATTTCACATAATAGAAGATGAGATTTAAGACTAATAAATCAATAACCAAATATTAATAAGCTATAAACAGACCTCTTAAGCAGGTATAAGCAAACAATAAGCCTGGATATTAAGCTATTTAAACTATGCTACTTATTTTTGTTTTTTTTGACAGATCTTATGACAAATTAAGTAAACTAAGTATTTTAAACTACAAATCAAACACAATAAGCACAATTCAACTATAATAAGCACAAATAAACTACCTAAACATCAATAAGCAAAATTAAGCAATATTAACAGCAATTAACAGATTTTATACTAAGTATTAAAAGACAAAAAAGTAAATTAAAAAACTTACATAAGCCTTTGCACAAACAAGGCTAGCAAATGGCTCTAAGACTATCAATCAGCTCCACTTTATCAAGTGATAAGTTGGGGGGTCCTGGAAGCCCATCCTTTTGGCTTCCCTTCTATTTTTAAGCTGTGGTACTTTTTGAGGGAGGATTTATGTCTTATTTAAGCTTAGTTAAGCTTTTAAGAGCTTAACTAAGTGAATTGTAGCTTATTAGTAAAATGACAGTTGATTAAGCTTATTTAAACAGTATAGAGAGCATGATTAAACTAGATTACTTAATAATGATAACATGAATTGAACGTTAAACTTTAATGAAAACAAACTCTTTATTTATTAATAAAACTGATTACAAAGCTGAGACAAAGAAAATTACATTGATTTTAAAACAATAAGCTAAAAAATTACATAATAAGCTAAAACTACAAGCTACTATTTAAAACTACTCCTCTTCTCTCTCTGTGAGTGAGGAAATGCTTGTATTTATAGCTGAGAAAGAAGAATCTAGATCCCCAGGTCTGTTAAACGCTCCAATTAATCCTGGCCCTTGTTTGCTTCTAATCATTAGCTCTCATCTTGTGTCCGTTGGATCAAAGTGTGAGCACACGGATTGCCAGCGTGGCAATCCGTGTGTCAGAGGCTTGTGCTTCTTTACCAAAGGTTTTAGTACAAATTCCTCTTCCCTTGTGTGTTTGTATGAAGCCAACGTGTCATTCCTTTTGCTGTCTTGACCAATGAGAAGCTTTCTTGTGACATCTTTGATGCTGAGTCATAGCTTGGCACTCGAATCTTTGTCCCACACTGTCAATTTTAATTTACCGTTTGTTTTTACACAAGGTGAAATCAGGGGAGATGATGAACAGTAACAAACTGTAATTCCCGCGCCTTTTTCTTTATAACTGAGTTTGACCCAGGTTTGTGTGTGGGTTGACTTGGGTTTTTATAAAAAGGGTTATTTGAAAGGGTAACAGGTTAATGGTTTTGGTTTAATGTAAGGAGATAACAACCGTTATCTCTTAAGTATAAAAGAGATAACAATGTTAGGATTTAGGGACTATTTATGAATTATGGTTTAACATTAAGGATTGATTTGGTATTTTTGAGGGTTTTGTCTTTTGTGAGTTGACCAATGTTGACCAATGTTTGACTTTGATGACCTTTTGTTAGAAACTTCCTGCTCTTTTGTACTCTATCCGTTCCCATGTTCATGTTTGTCCGGTTTTGACCGTTTTCTTGTGATTTTTGCATTTTCGTACCTACACATTTACAAACAACAAAACACACATGTACAAGCATATTTATGCACATTTTGATCATTTAAAGGCCATTTTTAATATAGAAAGGATATGTGATTTATCACATATCAAAATTCCCCAAACTAAGTGATTGCCGTGTCCTCGCGCAATATTATATGCCCTAAAACCAAATACCTCAAAACATCCCCAAACTAAATCTTTGGAAAGTAGCAAAGACTTTTGTGGGGAAAGTTAAGAAATCACAAGCTTTAAAACACCCTTTTTCCCATTTTTCAATTTTTTTTCTATTTTTCTATTTTTTATAATTTATAACCTAACTACAACTTATACTTTATTCATGTGTGACATAATGTATTGCTTTCATTATTCATTTGATAACTTTTAGGATCAAGGAACAAAAAGCATTTAAAGTGTCTAAAGATAAATTCATCGTCCCTGATTTTCACCTTTCCATGCCAAGCTTAAAAACAAGATCATTGTAAAATACAAGTTATGATGCTAACACTACTCATAAAAGCTAATTAGGTTAATTGTTTTACTTACTTTTCCTCCCTTAAATTCCTAATTTTTATATCTCAGAGATATGTTTATTTTAAAGGATCATAGATACCCGAAGGCTCTTTAAAAACTTTAGTTGATACTAATTAATTCCAAAATAAAAGCGTAACGGTTAAAAACGCAATAGATTAGCTCTCCTAGCCTTTTCAAAAGATCAAAGTGTCCCCCCCATCCCAAAGATTAAAGTCCACATCGAGGCGCCCAAAAATTGGCTTTTATTAAGTTACTTAAGCAAGGTACCATTTATGTCATAATATCCTAAGGCTCTTAAGACATAAATATACCAATTTTTTTATTTGGCACCAAAACCCTAGAGGGCTCTTTAAAAAGGTACAAACAAGACAAAAAAATTAAACAGACAATAACCATTCCATATACCCTTATGCTCTTTAAGGATGAATAAGTCTATAATTTCCACTTATTAAATTCTACTTTACCCCATATAACCTAACCTGTGGTCTTTTAACAACTGCCACATCGGTATGCGAGCCGACCATGGTCCAGGAGTCTATTTCCCTACAACACTGACAAAACCTCGATGTGTACCTTACTTTCACCAGAAGGAATCTCTACGAAGTGATTTAAACTAAGAATCGCAAAAACCTAAAGCAACTTTATTTTATTCAACAATTATATAACGTTTATTAAGCTGATGGGAGCAAAAAGCCACAATTAACACTTATAAGCCTTAAAGAAATCCAACTATTCTATGTTTAGCATCAAATCTTATACTCTACTCTATCATCTCTTGTTCTTCACAATTTAAAATTTCTAATAAAGAAACTCGTGAATACTTAGCCTAATGAATTAAGATCGGCACTTTAACAAGTCACATAGACTGGCAACAATCTTAACTCTAATAAATCGATCTTCGCATATTTAAAATCAATTATGGGAACTTGCAAAGTCTTGGCTTTTTCAAGCTAGACTTGCTTTTTATAGCTCCTTGTATAAAAGATTAGCAAAATCAATCTATCTATAGTTAAGGAGAAAGCTAAGATATAAAAACCGGTTAGGTTAAAATTTACTTTTCGTTCTCACCAACGGAAAGCCTACATTCATGTCAACTATTTTCTATTTCAACTACTCTTTTTTTAAGTGAACAATAAACTAGATATTAAGACTTAAAAATTTAAAATATTTGTGGGAAAACGGGGTACGTGAGAACAATGGGCAAAAGTAGGTAAGATCATATCGAAGATATACTACCCCATACTAAAATTAAACATTGTCCTCAATGTTTCCTAACCTAAGACTTAAAAACCCCATACTAGAACTCAAAAAAAGTCGAATGCATAATCCAAGCATGAAGAAAGCATCACAAAAAGAAATCTCAAGCCGTTTATCAAGTATGCTAAAAGATAAATGTTAGTCGAAAATAATCTTAGGATATCGGATTTCCCCAAACTAATGGCAAGCAAAGGATAGGAAGCTCGAGTGGACCGGGACAAAACACCAAACACGAGAGTCTTCAGAAAATTTTGGGTCATTCCTACAAAAAATCACAAGCACAAACAACAAGAAACGGAAGAGTACAAGCCTCCTCACATCACAATAGAAATAAGAAAGAAGATATAAAGATAAGCATGGGGTGCCTCCCATGAAGCGCTTTGTTTTTGGTAACCGAGTCACATAGCTTGACTCGATCCCTGAATTTATTCATCCTTGGAGAAAGTTTAGAGATCCTGGACTACCTTGGGAGTTCAGTTAATCATTGAGTGAACTTTACGATGATCGCCCGCGGTCTCAAGGTCAAAGTTTGCATGCTTTAAGGCCCAGTAGGCTTTGTGCTCGAGCTCGATCGGTAGATGACATGCCTTTCCGTACACGAGCTTGTATGGGGTGTACCCGATGGGTGTTTTGTAAGCTGTACGGAAGGCCCAGAGTGCATCATCTAGTTTGTGCAGACTAGAGGCACGGTTTTTGCCAGGTTTTCGCTATCGGTCCTTTCAAGAATTCGTTTCAAGCCACGATTGGATACCTCAACTTGCCCACTTGTTTGTGGGTGATACGCGGTGGAGAGACGGTGAGTAACTCCATATTTAAGCATGACCTTTGCAACTGATCTTTGCAAAAATGGGTTACCGGATCACTTATGATAGCACGAGGGGTACGAATCGGGCGTAAGAGAAATCTTAGAACAAATTGCAAAACAACTCGGGCGGTTCCGTTTGTGGGGAGCGCATTTCGCTTAACCCATTTTGACAAGTAAGTTGCAGCCACGAGTATATATTTGTTCCTCGTGAAGACGGGAATGAACCCTGAAAATATATGCCCCACACGTCAATATTTCACAACTTTGGATGAATTTTGGGCATTTTATCACAGTTGTGTAATTTTCCTTGACGCTGACAAGTGTCACATCGGGCAAGTTCATGGGCATCTTTGTAAATCGTCTTCTTTCTCTCTACTCAACTCGACGATCAACCTTTTTGGATTCGACAAAAAGGGGGAGAAGTAGAATTAAACTCATTAATAATTTATAAACCTTTAAATTTTATACTAAATGAGTTTATATTTTGTCATCATCAAAAAGGGGGAGATTGTTAATACAAATAATGTCCAAAAACGTTATTTATATTTTTCGACCTCTCAATGTTTTGATAATAACAAAATGTGAAAACGTTTACGATAAAATTAAACGTTTATAAATTAATAATCATAAAATTCTATTTCTATGATTAATCACTTAAGGTATGGATAAACAAATCATTAAACATGATTAGTGATCAAGAAAATAATTTTTTCTTAAATCTTATACTTCCACAAAAATGTTTTTATAAAAATATAAAAACAAATTATTTATTAATTAAAAGAAATGTTTTATTAAAAACATAAAATTTGAATTTCAAATTTTCCCCCCAAAATGGAAGGTTCCATAACAGATACAACCTTCACCACAAAAGGACAAAAAAGGGAGCGGAGTCTAGTGGCGGCCCCCTTATATATAAGGGGCCGCCGGGACCGCCACCAGCAACGGCTACTTTTTTGTCCCCTATAAATACTGGGCCACCCATTTCAAAATCAGACTTCCTCTTGCCAAAAATTCTATCAGATCTAGTTTTCTCTCTTCTTCCTTTCTTTCTAAAACACATATCTTGATCACTAACATACCTTGATTTTGTTTCAAGTGATTAATTCTTTCTTCCTCCCTTCTTCACCTTCTAATCAAGTGCAAGAGAAGAACAATCGTATTCTTCTACATACGAATTGTTATCAAGTGATCTTTCTCTCTTCTCTTCTTCAAGATCACAAACATTCATTAGATTTATTTTGTGTTGTTGTATTAATTGGATCAAGTGTAGATCCAAGTGTGTAGATTGTATATTGGTGTGATTTGGATTGTGTGTCAATCCAAGAGTGTAGATCTTGTGAGTGTTTGAAGACTTAGTGAAGTCTTAGATTGGTTCTAGCTAAGATTAGGACTCGACATCTAGCTTAGTGTCGGAAAAGAAAGTAAGCGACGTGTAAACGGTTTTCTCCGCCTAAAGGGAGCTTGTTGACATAGTGAAATCTCGAGTGGAGTGCTCGGGGAGTGGAGTAGGAACGAAGAGGTGCTTCGTTGCCGAACCACTATAAATCTCGGTGTCTTGGTTTGATCGTTTCTTTCTTTATCTCTTTACTTATTACTTGCATTATTAGATAGTTTAGTTGTGATTCATATTGTTGGTTGATTGACATACATCTCGAATCAAACTATTTCATAAGCAAACTTTTAAAACGCTAATTAACCGGTAAAACTATTCAACCCCCCCTTCTAGTTTCTACAATTGGTATCAGGAGCAAGGTCACTCAAGATTTTTAAAATATATTGTATTTTAAAGCTTGGATCGATCTATGGATTCCGACAAATATCTAGAAGGGCAATCTATGCAAAGACCACCACTTTTTGAAAGCGATAGTTTTATTTATTGGAAAAATAGATTCGAGACATATGTTAAATCAAAAGATCTAGATCTTTGGCATGTTATTACCAATGGTGATTTTCAACCTATTATTCAAAATCCGGAAACCAAACTTGATGAGGTTATCCCTTTTGAAAAACAAACGGATGATCTTAAGAAAAGGCTTGCAAAAAATAATGAAGCCAAAATGGTTATTTACAACGCTTTGCCTAGAAAAGAATATGAACGAATTTTCATGTGTAATACGGCAAAAGAAATTTGGAAAACCTTGTTAATCACCCATCAAGGTAATAGTCAAGTCAAAGATAATAAGATCGACCTTTTGGTCCAACAATATGAACAATTCGTCATTTCCGAAGACGAATCTATAGATAATGCTTTTGCTAGATTTAATACTATTATTACTAGTCTTAAAGCTCTTGATGAAGGTTATTCTAGTAAGAACTACGTAAGGAAGTTTCTTAGGGCTCTACATCCTAAATGGAGAGCAAAGGTCACGGCAATTGAAGAATCAAAAGACTTGACATCACTATCTCTTGATGAGCTCATTGGAAACCTCAAAGTCCATGAGATGATCATCAAGAAAGATTCCGAAATAGTCAAAGCAAAAGTTGAAAGAAAATCTCTTGCATTAAAGGCTAAGAAAGAATCTAGTGATGAAGAGTGTTCGACTTCCGGTAGTGAAGACGAAGAGTATGCCATGGCGGTAAGAGACTTCAAGAAATTCTTTAAGAGAAGAGGTAGATTCGTGAGACAACCTCGGAACGACAAAAAGACGTTCCAAAGAAGCCGTGATGACAAGACCGGTAAAAATGATAGAAAATGTTTTAGATGCGGCGACCCGAATCATCTTATTGGAGAATGTCCAAAACCACCGAAAGACAAGAACCAAAGAGCCTTTGTCGGAGGTTCTTGGAGCGATAGCGGTGATGAAGATGATGAGAAGGTCAAAAAGACGAAACATGTCTTGTAGCTCATGCATCAAGTGAGGTATGTTCCGAATCCTCTTACCTTAGTGATGAAAACTCATTAATTGATGATATAACTTTAGACAATGAATATGATAAATTATGTAAAATGAGTCTAAAGATAATCACTAAAAACAAAAGACTAAAAGCCACTAGAAATAACTTAGAAAATGAGCTTAGAGAACTAAAAGATAAATTATCCATATTCGAGAAAAACAAGGGAGTTGATCTCGAATGTGCAGTGTGTCATGTACTCAAAATTGAGAATGAAAAACTCAAAGATGAATCCACTAGATTAAATAAATTTGAAAAGAGTACACATTGCTTGAATGAAATGCTAAGAAATCAAAAACCCTTCGGTGATAAATTAGGTTTAGGGTTTAATTCATTTGAAGCATCATCTAGTGGAACAAAGGAAATAAATTTGTAAAAACTCAGAAAAAGGCGTCCTCTGATGGAGGTCCCTTAAATAATGACGGCTTCATAAACATGGGCGGCCCCCTTAATGTTCAGGCGGCCCCCAAAGTAAATAAGGGACCGCCACCAGAGACACCTTCTGAGAAAGTGTGTCTTTTTCAAAGATCTATTTTGGGTCCTACAATCACCAAAACACATAATTTAAACAAAGTCAAATCATGTAGCATAGAAACAATGAAGTCAAACATTTTATAAACCATTGACAAAGCCCCCGTAGTTGGATTTCAAAACCAATTTTCAGATCAAAAACTCACCTTCTAGAAGCGTCAATAATAATTTTCTCGTCCTAAAACACCGCAACTAAAAAGACATGTTGTCGACAAAACAACCTTCATGGATTTCCCGTAAGTTGAATAACTTTCCACACAAAAGTTTACATACCATAGAAAATGTTCTTCCGTCTCACATCCCAACCCAATAGCATCAAATGCAAGGATGTTGGCACAAACAACTTTGACCCATGAGATATTAGGGACCAAAGTTTTGAGTTACTGTCTTATATATAATAGAATATGCCTTGGAGTCGACTTAACCCGACGAATGGATCAAGATAGTGAGAGCTCCAAACACATGACTGGAAACCAAAGCTCTACTCCATTTACAAGGCATACAAATGGAGGTAACAGTCATTTTTTTATAGTAAAAGCCTTTTCTTCGCGGTAACATCATTGGAGCAAAGGTAACGATTTCTAATGACTCATTCTCAAAATAGATAATGTAGAACGTGTGATGAATTAAGGATTTAACTTGCTAAGTTTAGGACAAGATATTTGTAAGAAGATAAGTGTAGAGTAACTAATTTCCTGAACATGAAAGTGAAATCGAGAAAGAAAAACCTATGAGAATGTTGTTGGGATCAAACATAGAGATTCAACGAAATATGTTCAATATTAAGATCTGGAACCATCCCTAAGAAAAAGTTATAAGAATCCCTTATACAAAGAACCCTTTAGATCACAATCCCATAAACAAAGTAACGTTCTACTATATTATATCATCTTATAGAACCTAAGAATGTGGAATGAAGTCCTAGGATATGAAAGTTGGATAGTCGCCAGCAGAAGAATTAAATCATTCATTCTAACGATGTTTGGTAGTAAGTTCCACAACCTAAGAATATACAATTATAGGAACTAAGTGGGCGTTAGGAATAAGTGTAGACGAGAACTATTTTTTCTCCAATAAGGCAAGGTTAGTTGCTCAAGCTATAACCATCAAGAGGGTATCGATTAATGAAGATAACTAATGCCCCGGGTGAGACTTAATCTATTAGGATATTATTAGCCTATGCTTACCCTTAGATTTTAAATTATTCCAATGGATGAAAAAAAGTGTATTCCCTAAACGGTATTTAAATCAATAGGAGGTAAATACTGGCACAACCTCCGGGATTCATTGATTTCGAAAAACAGATCAATTTATCAATTAAAGAAACTTATATGGTCTGTAAAACAAGCATACCAAAGCCTTGGTATGATAGATAAAAAGCTTTTCTTATTAATAAACATGAATATAAAATGGGAATGGTAATTACACTCTTTTTAACAAAAAGAAAAGTCAAAATGTCCTTCCATTGTTCAAATATATGTCGATGACATTATATTTGGTTCTACTTGTCAAGACATTTGTGATGAATTTGCCAAAATCATGCATGATGAGTTCGAGATGAGCATGATGGGTGAACTTAACTTCTTCCTTGGATTACAAATGAAACAAATGGAAGACGATATATTCTTTAATCAATCTAAGTATATTAAAGAAATGCTTAAGAAATTTGGTCTAGAAGATTCTAAACCAATGAAAACCCCCATGACCGCGATACTAATCTCCCCGAAAGATGAAGAAATAGTGAGTCTCTATAGTAGTACAAAGTATCGAGGCATGATAGTTAGTTTATTATACCTAACGGCAAGTAGTCTCGATATCATGTTTAGTGTCTTGCCTTTGTGCCCCGCTTTCAAGAGCTCCCAACACCTTCGCCCTTGAAGCGTTAAAACGATCTTCCGATAAAATATTAATTAAAAGTGGCATTAAAGGCACTACGCACTTAGGATTATGGTATCCTAAGGGGACCGGCATAGAAACCGTAGTATATGACTCTGATCATGCTGGAGATTATGTGGACCGAAAAAGCACTAGCGTATTTGTACGTTCGTGGGATGTTTTTGTTTTACATCTTGGTTATCTCGAGAAACAAACCGATCTTGCTATATCCACTACCGAAGCCGAATATGTAAGCGCCGAAAAGGCATGTCAACAAGCACTATGGATGAAACAAGCTCTCATCGACTACGACGTACGACTCGAAGACGTTCCCATCATGTGCGACAACAAAGGCGCGATTGACCTTAGCAAAAACCCGTGCAACATTCTCGTACCAACACATCAACATACGTTCATCACTTTCTTCGCGATAATTCCAGAAAGGACATATTCTCAATCGGAAAAAGTTTCGTCTGTCGACAACATCGCGACTATCCTTACTAAACCCCTTAAACGTAATCGTTTTAACTATCCATGTCCTTGGTTTAAGAATGATGCACACATTCCATAAACCTTATGTGTCCACTTCTCCTTCTTCTAGTTTCGATTCTAGTCCGTGTTCCACTCCGTGTCATGACAACTTATTTACTTCAACCGAAGTACTTTAAGCATCTTTAATTCGCGTAGTGCAAATTAAATGTCACTCCTCTTGTTAAATTTTTCATCAAAAACTCAACAAAAACCCTTTACTGGGGCTCCCCCAATATAGCGGACCTCCTAATATATTTGGGCCCGCCAGAGTATAAGACCACCATCAACAGACCATAATATGGAACACTTAAACAAAAAATTTCAAAACACAAAAACAAACACTCCTTTATCTGCTGCCATTGACGAACACGCACAAAAACCCACCAAAACTCAAATCCAACCATTAAAACATCAATTGAAGATCAAATCAACACTAATAATCAATCCTAACATCACAAAGATCATTAATTGTAAGTCATTTCATCTATTTTCTTTCAATTTGAGTCTAGATTCAATGATAACTCAAAATTGAAATTAAGGATTTTTGATTTTTCTTTCAATTTTGTACAATTAAGACTACTAGGATACAATGTACAACTAATATGCTTCCCGTAGACATAGGATTTGCATACATTAGTAAGATTAAACGAAAAATTGATTTTGAACCAAAACCCTAATTTTATTTTCAAATCACTCACGTTAGGAACACAATAAAATTGTTGTTATGCATTGTCAATACAACCTAAAAACGTTTTCAAACACATGCATAATGATCTCATGAACAAATTTTGAGATACATAATGTCATATTATTTTTCGACTTGTTTGGTTAAGCAAAATCAAACTAAGGAGCGTTTGGGTTAACTCTTAGGATTTTATATTTAGTCGGTTAAACGTATACTCTTCATTTTGTTACATTAAGGCACACAACTAAACATATGCTCATGAACAATACATGTGAAAAAAGTAATAAAATGTTATTTCATTCCTCTTCTAGGAAATCATGGCCCTTCCAAATCTTCTGACGAATAAGAAAAATACAAGACACTAT
Organism: Tanacetum coccineum; assembly: GCA_026074375.1. Taxonomy (NCBI): domain Eukaryota; kingdom Viridiplantae; phylum Streptophyta; class Magnoliopsida; order Asterales; family Asteraceae; genus Tanacetum; species Tanacetum coccineum. The sequence continues at coordinate 202,591 of BQNB010000077.1, forward strand.
ATGTAACATTTCACATTTTCAGGTCATTTCCCGACTCAATTATTTTCATTATTTATTTTTAGGGTTTTTACGCGTTCGCTTTTAATTATTATCTTATAGTTAAATCGCGTAAACTAAAAATCAACGTTCAACGTAAACGGACACCAAACAAGTTAAAGTTTACATCAAGCAAGTGTTATAGGATTATTAAGAGTATAATTTATAACTTTTCATAATTTATTTTTATTGGTTACGTAAAACGCTTACGTTTCGCAATAAATTACATTCGGGCATACCCGGAAGCACCTATACCTATCTATACTCAAACCAATACCCACTTTTATACCCAATACACAAAATTTAATCATTCTATCACTTATTAATTCATATGGCCGGTTAGGAGACTTATACCCAAGAAATAAATCCTAAAGACCCACTAACTTTTCCATTACAACTCATAAGTCTTACACAAAGTGTACCCTAAGCACAAGTTTCTAAAGATTGGCTTGTCAATGTATCTACCCCCCCTCACATTGCTGTCCCCGGAGGAGGAGAAGTCTTACATGTTGTACCTTAACCACTTCAAGCCTAAGGTTTTGGTTTAAGGTAGTTTTGGCTATACTAGGATCTATAAAAGGAAAGTCCAAGGTTTAGTTTATCACTCTTTCACTTACCAAGCAAACAAACTCACAAAAACTCTCTCCACACAAGCAAAACCTACGACTCACTTGTATACATTAGGGTATCCATACAATTTTCATTTTAATCAATCCAAGCATTCATTCAAGAGTTATCTAAGGGTTACTAAGTGTATTGGAAGCTTAAGATTGTGGTTAATCAAAGGTTATAACAAGCGAAGATTATTAGGGTTTTCAACATTGAGGTTTCGAATTTGGAAGCTTTACTAGGGTTTTTATATTGTGTTCATCATTCTCCTCATCTCCTATAAGGTCCATTTAAAGTATTTCATTTCCATTCATTCATTATCTTATGTGTGCATACTTGTTATATATGTTAAACACCACCTAGGTTCATTTTTATGATTTATGGAATATTACAAAGACATATGTAATTCGAATTTTACATTATTGTTGGTGAAATGATACTTAAAATGGAAGTAAACATTCTATATAAGTGTAAATTAATTTATAAGTTTAGTTTGTAAATTAGTTTGTATTGAAAGTTTTATTTACAAGTTTATGTATAAAAATATCATGAGGACATGGATTTCATTTGGACAAGTATTGTGGACATTTATAAGACTTAATATATGTGAGAAATATGGTATAACACTTGGTGAAAGAATGGTGCAAAGTTTCTAAATAAAAAGAATTATAAAACTTGTTTTATTAATCACAAAACCCTAATTAACTTTATAACCTACTGTTTGAATTCGTGTATAAGGGTATACATTTTATATTTTATTCAATTAGTACTTATCACAAGGATCGTAAGCATATAAGAAACTTGAAAAACCGAGCAATAACGAAGGAGATATGATATTTTTAAGTTTACAATAATTAAATAGATAAAAGTGATTTTATAAAAGTTATTTTATACAAAAACCTACTGTTACAAATCAATATATAAAATAAATATATTTATAACATAGCACTTTTCATAAGAAATCCAACAGAAAGAAACTCAAAAAAAACGGATTTAAAATGAAAAGGTAATACGTTATTTACAAGTTTAAGTTAAAAAGATTTTATAAAATTAAATTTTATAAAATAATTACTAGTTCAGACAATATACTGTTGGAAATATTTTTAAAATAGAGCTTTTATTTAGCCAAGACGTGGACACGGAATCACTAAAAACCAAATTAAAAACGAACAGAGATACAATTAAAATACGATTCAATAATTCAAGTTATAAAAGTTATTTTATAAACTTTCACTACTGTTACTGTTCATATAATCTAAGGTACCTAAACCAATATAAATATAAAATTTGATTAGACTTTTCAAATACAATCCATACATGTAAAAGGAACAACGAAACAGATTAAAATAGAGTAAAGTTATGACTTTTTAAGGTTACGACGATTAATATATTAAAAGTAGTTTTATATAATTTGTATAAAAACAATTAGAACTACTGTTCATCAGGGGCATAAATATTATAAATATAATATTTTGATAGATTTTCTTAATACGAAACCGTGGACATAAGAAACACTTGAAACGGGGTTAAAACGATAAAGATACGAGGTTTATAAAACCGTGTGCACTATCTTCACTTTTGTGCACTAATTTTAGCAAAACAATAAAACAATTACATAATAATAATTATTAATCAATAATACATATTAAAACATGTATTATTAACTAAACAATCAATAAGAGACGAAAACCACACTTTAATTTACGGATACAAAAACATTACACCTTTATTCAATAAAGTACGGTTTAAAACATTTGTTTTGACATTTTAAACTAAAACAAAACTATTAGGTGGAGGGGAGAACTATTCTAACTTGTGATGGATAATTATTAAGTACATTGAACTCATATGAACCTATATTTAATTAGGTTGCATTCGGTCTTATCCGTGACGTTTCCATTCACTTGATTCATATACATCAGTTTATTCACTAAGGTGAGTTCATAGCCCCATGTAATACATAAACAAGAGTTATAACTTTTGGGTAGAAACAGCATTGTTTTACAAATAGGACACAAGTGTACCTTTTAACCTAATAACTTGTTTGCCTAAGTAGCGATAACCCACTGTGCCCATTATCATGAACTGTCAATTACTTTGTGTAAGCGCGAATGTTATAAATTGATCTATTTGGGATTGACATCCCCATCTGGGTAGTAGCACTCACTGGTTCACGGAGTAACCAACATTATACCATGGTCGATTTGGGGGATGTTGCGGGTTTAGAATATCATCACGGGCAATGGTTTGCAATTTATATTGCCAATCCTAACATTCGAACTTTAGTGTCATGAGCTCAGAGAAACGTAATTACACTTTGTGATGTTTGTGCATCTGTTGCACTAACATAACATCTTGGAATATCTTGCGGTCCTACATTATATTTCATAAACCAATGAATTGCCACCAACTTATGTTGACGTTTTTTAAAAGCATTTTTCTCATGCATAAGGCATAGAGGTACTAAGGATACTTTGTGGATACTCTTTTGGGGAGTCATGCATAAAAATTGGAGTCATTGACATCTTGCGATTTTTGTTATGATCAAAAATCTTTGTTATCAAATAATAAACAAATATAACCGTGCGCTTTGTATTAAACAATTCATAAATCTACTGTATTCGTATTATAACACGACTCTTTTTATAGGTCGTTCTTCTAATCTTGTGCTTGATCTATGAATAACGCTCCTGACTCATTAATCCGCTGCGACTTTATTTTATGGGTGTTACAGATTGGTACAGACCAAAGTTATAGAGAACCAGGTCAAATGTTTTTACTTGGCTATAACCGTATTTCAAACATTGCATCATATACAAAGGGTTATTCATGGGAAATCCAACTAATACATTACTTGTAGCATTATTTGAGTATACTAAGATGCTGCATGTGTTCACTATACGTGTTTAGATTATATTAAGTATATTATATATGAGTCTATAATATGTACTAAGTAAACGCCTTTTTGAGAGTGTTACAGATCCTGTCATGTCTTCAGTCATCCACAGTCACCAACACTCTGGCTACACTAATTTCTGACCAGGGGAGAAGTCTTTTGGAGTGATGAGAGAGCTGTCTGATAGAGGTTCTCCACGAGTCATCATATACGGATACAATGGACTCTCTATGCAGCCGGTAGCCCCGCCATCTCCGGACTATGTGCCAGGACTCGAGCACCCACCATCTCCCGATTACGTGCCCGGTCCTGAGCACCCAACTTCACCTGTTGAGGTACCATACGTACCTGAGCCTGAGTACCCCGAGTACTTAGGTGCCAGCTCAATGCTGAGGCACCCTTGGAGGACCAGCCTCTACCTGTTGATGCCTCACCTACCGCCTTGTCACCAGGCTGATGTGGCAGACTGTAGGTCCTTTGTATTGGATCTATCTAGCCTTTGTAAGATAATAGCTAACTTGAATAAATCCAAATCAACTATGTGAGAGACACTGACTATAAATATCAAGTGTTTATGCGGAATCTTAACACAAGAATTAAGAAGAACAATGATACTAAAAATTAAGCCTATTGATTATTCTATTAAGCTTCACTGCTTCTATTACATATATAAAACTATATGCCGTAGGGTTCCTTATTAAACCCAAGAAACCCTAAAGGCATTACAAACGTGTGAAAGATAATTCCCATCTTATCCTAAAATCTCCTAAGATATCTCAAGATACTATTTATTTCGTAGTATAAACAGACTTAACAAATACTACCAGTAACTAACTATAGACTTGCTATTCTAACATATACTAACTATCTTTACGGCCAGACTTAACTTAGTACTGCCAGTATTAACTTAGTACTGCCAGAACTAACTAATACTACCAGACTTAACTGTTATACTACCAGTATTAAGTCTTTTACAATCTATTTCCCAACAATCCACCCTAACTTGAATCTTCCTTGTGAACTCCAAGTTCATCAAATGTCTTCAATTTGAGCTTCCTGAGGATGATTAATAAAATTCTTCTAATTATTCTTGATCTGCAATTCTTCAAATCATCTCTTTTTTATCTTTGCAGCAACTATTCTTCAAAGCTTTTCAGCATCCCTTCATATCAGCAACATTGACTATATGTACATCAAATCATATGGTTTCAGACTATTCTTATCACTTCCAGGTGTGTTAACCCTGTAGAGTGAATTACATAAACTTTTAAATGGATTGATGTCTCTTTACATTAGCCATTTACTCTGGAGTAGTCATCTTGCAACCAGAAAGGTGCATGGTCCACGGTCGAATTAAAACCCAGTTCAACTCTCAGTACGATGGAACATTGGTGATTGAATACCATATGGATTTTTGTCAAACCATTATAGTCCATAAACGAATTTGATATGCCTTTACCTGTAGCCGTTTGCTCAGGGCTAGTCAATCCTTTGGCACCTAGAAAAGGTAAATTCCATGGTGGATTGATTACCATGTCAACTCTTTGTACATGAAACTTGGTGAGTTGATGTACCATCTACTTTTTGGTAAAGTGTCAACCATCTAATATGGATTTGCAATTTGTCTTTACCATAAGCCATAATCTCATGGACTAGTTATGGTTTTTCCACAGCCTTTACCACAATCCATAAACTTGTGGGCTAGCCAACTCTTTACTAACCAGATATGGTGAGTTGATAACCATACAATTTTTGGCAAATTGTCAGCCATTAACGGATTTGAGAAGTCTTTACCAAGAGCCGTTTGCTCCTGGACTAGCCAGTCCTTATGTCTGTTAGACATGGTGGACTGATAACCATTTGTTGTGTTAGTGCATAGCACCTCCACCAAGTGTTGTTCTCCTCATCTTCATTCTAGATATCTAACTCATCAACCTTCATTACCTCCTAATGCCAACTTGCTTCTCCATCATTTTCAAAAGTTTGTAGCAATCCTCATCTGGTTTTCCTCCTTGAAGTTTCTTGTCCAACATTGTTTTGCACACTTCAGCAGATAAAGGATACTTTCTCTCTATTAGCATATATATATATCTACAGACTCTAAGTTCAAATAGTGTACTCTGCAAGCTTCATAGTATCTTCAACAAATTAACCTTTGTTGACCTGGCAAGCTCTAAATTGAGTCTGTACTAAGGGGCTCTTCAAACATGTTCTTCAAGTATTCCTAAAGTACTTTTTCAAATTCATCATCTGGTTCATTCATACCATGTTTTCTCATCACAATCCTGTATAGCTCTGTAAGATCATCTCTTGATATGTCAGTCAACATAGCTCATCTTCCCTAACAATTTGGTATACTCCTTTCTCTCCTTGCTTGATGATCATATAAGTAGCTAAAATTATTAATATATATATTAATAATAAATAATAAAAATTTATAATTATAATATTATTATATTATATAATATATAATTTTTATTTAAAAATATATATTTATATATAATTAATAATAAAAGAAAATTATATTAATATAATTAATTTATATAATATATTTTTAAATATTATATATTAATATTATATTATGTAATATATAATATTTTAAAATTAAATATAATAATAATTTTTAAATTTTAATAAACTAATTAAATTTTTTATATATTAATAAAAAATTTATTTATAAATTATTTTATTATTTTAATATATTAATAATTATAATAAAGGGTTAATTAATTTATGTTTATATAAATAATATATATTATTAAAATTGAAAAAATTTAAATATTTATTATATTTATAATAATTAATAATTATATAAATAATAATATATATATTAATAATATAAATAATATTTAATATAAAAATTTAATAATTTAAATAATATTTATATATTATATATTTTTAATAATATATATATATATATATATATTTAAGTATATAATTTTTATTAATAATTAAAAATATTTAAATTATATTTAATATATATGAATAAATATCTATTAATAGTTATTTATTATTAATAATTTTTAATAAATATATATATATATATATTATAATATATAATAATAAAAAATAATTTTATTAATAATTTAATAATATTAAAATGATATTATATTATTAATTAATTATTTATATTATTTATAAATATTTTATTTTGTATTATATAAAATAAGAATATTTAATTTATAAGTTATAATAAATTATTAATGATTTTTTCATAAATTAAAAATTATATTTGAATATTTAAAATTTTTAAATAAATTATTAAATTTATATATATAAATATAATATTTTAATGTATATTAAATACATAATATTATAAATAATAAAATATTTAAAAATTTTGTTTTATTATAATATATATATAATTATATATAAATTATTTTAAATTAATACAAATAATTTAAAATTATATTTATTTAAATTTTATATAATAAATAATTTTTATTAATTTATATTTAATATAAATATAATTATTTAAATTTATAAATTAATAAAAATTATAAATTAATTTTTAAATATATTAAATACAATATATTACTATAATTATATATTACTTAATATAATTTTAATTATTACTTAAAATTTTTTAATTAAATAAAAATTTAAATTTTAATTATTTAATATTAATATATTTATATAATATTTAAATAATTAAATTTATTTATTAATAAATTATAAATATTTTATAATTTATTAAATTATATAAAAATATAAATTTATAAAAATTTTATATAATATTTTTATATTATATTGTAAAAATAAATAATAATTTATATTATATTATAATAAAATAAAATTTTAATTTTAAATATTATATAATAATTAATATTCTAATTTTATTTTTATATATATTTATATATTATATTTAATATAAAATATTTTTATTAATTAAATATATATAATAAATTAAAAATTAAAATATTAATATAATATTAATTTAAAATTAAATAAAATATTTAATATTTATATAATTTATAATAAAATATAATATATTAAATATTTTTTATATAATATAATATTGTATTTTATAATATATTATAAAATTTTATATAAAGTTTTTTTGTATATATTATTATTTAATTTAACTATTAATAAATATTATTATTTATTTAAAATATAATATTAAAAATTATTAAATAAAATTTTAAAATATAATATATTATATTTATTATGTATAAAATATAATTTTATTATAATTTAAAAATATTTATATATTATTAGTAATTATAAGTATATGTGTAGTAATTTCGTCACGCTTGCATGAAAGCTAATCATAGATCAATCATATCATCAAAGGATGACTAACTTAATCAGTAAAATATATATGTTGTATATATGAACTGTATTGGTTAATTCTTAAGCAGGATCATGAATCCTCAAGAAACACAACAAGTTGCTGCTCGTGATGAAAAGTGGGTTCCTTCTGCTGAGAGAGTCAAGATCAGCTCTACCAATATTAGATTGGAAACCACAGTGCCATAAAAGGAAGAGACATTTCAGGTGGTCATTGACATAATCAAGAATTCCACGTGCTTCAAGGCTTTCATTATCTCTGCAGACATTCCTGAAATCTTTATGCAGCAATTCTGGTACACCATCAAGAAGGTTCAAGACACTGATTCTTATGAATTCCTCTTAGCCAACAAGAAGTGTACTATCAATGATGAAGTCTTTAGGACAATCCTTGATATCTATCCAAGAGTGGAAGGTGTAGACTTCACAGATGTTCCATATGATGATACTACACTCACCTTTCTCATTGATCTTGGCTACAAGGGTCCACTAAATAGGCACACCAATATGTTTGTGGATCATATGCACCAGCCATAGAGAACTTTGGCGGCTATAATCAACAAGTGTCTATCTTGAAAGACGGCAAGTAATGACAAACTAAGAAAGTCTAGAATTGACATATTGCGGGGAATGTTCAATAGAGAAAATGTTGACTATCCTGCATTGATTTGGGAAGACACTGCCTACCAGATTGATCACATGAAAGAAAAGAGATCAATACATGAGAACATGCCATATCCTCAATTCACCAAAATCATCATCAACCACTTCCTAAAACAACACAAGTCTCTCACCAACCTAAATCACAAGCATTATCATACAATGAAAGATGATGGTATTGTAAGCCGGTTAAAGTTTGTCAGAATATGTAAAGACTATCAGGAATATGGACTTTCTATTCTTGATGTGATGCTGACTGATGCAATCAAGCGTTCAGAATCATATAAGATGTTCATCAAATATTCAACAAATCAAATTCCTCCCAAGAAAAGCAGAGGCAAAGGTTCAAAAGGCAAGAAGTATGCTGATGAGTCTTAGGAAACTATCAATGTATCCAAAGAGTCTGAACCTGAACCAACTAAGAAAAAGACTTCTAGTAAGAGAAGAGTCAAGAAGAAAACTGTCGGCTGATGACAACATTATTTCTGATGATCCTAATGTTGCTTTGGAGTTGCTAAGTCTATCAGCCAAACTAAAGCTGAAGAAACAAAAGCAGCAAGGAAAGTCCATGATACATATGCAAGGATCGTGCCTGAATCTGTCCCTGAAATTGCTTAGAAGAAGTCTAGTCGCAGAAGTTCTAAGAGTGTAGTCCTTCAAGACACTCCGGGTACTCCAAAGTCAAAACCCGCCACTTCAAAGATTAAGCTTAAAGGTGCTCCATCTCTTACTCCTGTTGAACAAGAGGCTGCAGACACTATGAAAGCTCTTAAAGAAAGTAAGAAGACAAGCAAAAGACAACCAGATACTGGAGGCTCAAATGAAGGAACTGGTAGTAAACCAGGGGTTCCCAATGAGTCCACAATCGTCTCTACTACCTCAAGTGAAGGAACTGGTGCTAAACCAAGGGTTCTTGAGTGGGGAGATGAACAAGATAGTGAATATTCTGATGATGATAATGATGATGTTGAGAAGGATGACAAAGATGGTGATGATGATGATGATGAAGGCGATGATCATATCAGTGATATACAAGATGCAGATGATGAAGATGCTGAAACTGAATCTGATGAGATGGGGTAAACTATAGTATAAGATTCGTGTACGTAAGGACGAGGATGAAGAGATGATTAATGCTGAAGTTGATGATTCTGATTGATAAAGGTGAAGAAAAGGTTACTGATGCAGTAAAGGAAGAAGTTGAAAAGATTTCAGAAGCAAAGGATGATGCCAAAAAGACCAAACTCCCTTCATCAAGCTCAAGCTTATTTGTATATTCAGGTTTTAGTGATCAATTCCTTAAACTTTCTTCTAATTCTTCCTTTGTTAGTATTGTTAAGGATTTTGCAGATACAGATGTTAGTTCTTTGCTAGATATTCCCATCCAACAAGAAACTCCTCAGACCCAGTCTCCATATGTACAAAAGGTTCTCGTATTAGTGATTCCAGAGACAACCAATCTTCCACCTATACCAGAAATTGTCACTAAAGCTCCAGTTTCAACTGTTGTCCCCTTACCTCAAGTGATAACTATCATCTCAACTGTGCAACAAACACCTACACCAATCCCAACACCACCAATCACAAACGACGCTCTAACCATCATCACTGTTGTGCATGAATCTAATGCACTCTATGTTGTTGAACTAAGAGTTACAAAACTAGAAAAAGATGTGTCTGAGCTAAAAACTGTTAATCACTCTTCTGAAGCTCTTGCTGTTCTCCAGTCCTAAGTTCCAACGGTTGTTAATAGTTATCTTGATACCAAAGTCGAAGATGTATTTCAAAAGGAATTGCAAAAACACACGAAAGATCTCATTCATAAATATTCTCTGCAACATCTTCCTGAGTTAACCAAGAAACTGACATGAATAGCTGAACAAGAATCTGAGAAAAGTCCTTCAGAGATTCTCAAGATTAAGAAGGAACAAGCCGAGAAGTAATAAATGCCTAAGTTTACCATCAAGTCTACTGACAAGGCGGTTCTTAAAGAGTATGATCTGAAGAGCGCACTCTACCAATCCATGCATGCAAACAAGTCATTTAACTGAAATCCTGCCAATTATCGATTGTACCATGCACTCATGGAAGCATTGATTGAAGATGAAAATGCAATAGATAAGGGTGTCGCGGATACAGTCAAAGACCATAAAAGAAAGCATGTTGATGATGAAGACCTTCCAGCTGGACCAAACCAGGGTAAGAAGACCAAGAGGAGAAGAACTAAAGAGTCTGAGTCTTCTAAGAAGCAATCCTCTACCAAGGATACCCCAAAAGGTAAAGCTCCAACTAAAGGATCTATAACTGGTAAGTCTGCTTCTGCAAAGGGCCAGTTAAAGAACCTATTACTGAGGTGGTTATTGATGATGCTGGTGATGATGTGGTTCATGATGATGATCAAACACAAGATACCTCAAAACTCAAAACACGAAAGACTCTGAATCCAAATTGGTTCAAGCAACCTCTAAGGCCTCCTACTCCTGATCCTGAATGGAACAAGCGTCAAGTTGTACTTGATCAACCCTGTAGGTCCTTGGTCTTGGATCTATATAGCCTTTGTAAGACGATGGCTAACTTGAATAAATCCAAATCAACTATGTGAGAGACACTGACTAATAATATCAAGTTTTAATGCGGAATCTTAACACAAGAATTAAGAAGAACAACAATACTAAACTTGCTATTGATTTCTATTAAGCCTCAATGCTTTTATTACATATATAAAACTCTATGCCGTAGGGTTCCTTTTATACACCAGGGAAAACCCTAATGGGCTTTTCAAACGTGTGAAAGGATAATCCATATCCTTTCCTAAGATATCTCCTAAGATATCTCTAAGATAACTATTACTATTCTGTTATATAAACAGACTTAACTAAATACGACCAGTACTAACTATAGTACTACTATACTACCAGTACTAACTTTAGTACTGCCAGACTTAACTTAGTACTACCAGTATTAACTTAGTACTGCCAGAACTAACTAATACTACCAGACTTAACTGTTATACTACTAGTATTAAGTCTTTTACAATCTATTTCCCAACAATCCTCCCCTAACTTGATCTTTACTTGTGAACTTCAAGTTTCTTTAAATATCTTCAATTTGAGCTTCCTGAGGATGTTGTAAATCTTTTCAGCAACTATTCTTCAGCAACTATTCTTCAAATCTTTTTAGCATCCTTTCATATCAGCAACATTGACCATATGTACATCAAATCATATGGTTTCAGACTATTCTCATCACTTCCAGGTGTGTTAACTCCAGTGAGAGGTGAATTTATTAAAACTTTAAATGGATTTGATGTCTCTTTACCAGTTAGCCATTTACTCTAGAGTAGTCAGTCCTTTGGCCACTAGAAAGGTGCATGTCCATGGTCGACTAAAAACCATTTCAACTCTCAGTACATGAAACATTGGTGAGTTGAGTACCATATGGTTTTTGGTAAACCATTACAGCCATAAACGGATTTGATATGCCTTTACCTGTAGCCGTTTGCTCAAGGCTAGTCAATCCTTTGGCACCTAGAAAAGGTAAATTCCATGGTGGATTGATGACCATGTCAACTCTTAGTACTTGAAACTTGGTGAGTTGATGTACCATCCACTTTTTAGTAAAGTGTCAACCATCTAATATGGATTTGTAATTTGTCTTTACTATAAGCCATAATCTTATGGACTAGTTATGGTTTTCCAACAACCTTTACCATAATCCACAAACTTGTGGGCTAGCCAACTCTTCACTAACCAGATATGGTGAGTTAATAACCATACAATTTTTGGTAAATTGTCAGCCATTAAAGGATTTGAGAAGTCTTTACCAAGAGCCATTTGCTCCTGGACTAGCCAGTCCTTATGTTTTTTAGACATGGTGGACTGATAACCATTTATTGTGTTAGTGCATAGCACCTCTACCAAGTGTTATTCTTCTCATTTCCATCCTAGATTTCTAACTCATCCACCTATACTACTTCCTAATGCCAGCTTGCTTTTCCATCATTTTCAACATTTTGTAGCAATTCTCATCTGGTTTTACTCCTTGAAGTTTCTTATCTAGCATAGCTTTGCATACCTCAGTAGATAAAGGATATTGTCTTTCAATTAGCATATATATATCCATTGACTCCAAGTTCAAACAGTGTACTCTGCAAGTATCATAATATCTCCAACTTATGATCCTTTGTTGACCTAATACACTCAAAATAGGATCTGTACTAAGGGGTTCCTCAAACATATTCTTTAAATATTCCCAAAGCACCTTCTCAAGTTCATCCTCTAGTCCATTCATACCATATCTATTCATGGCAATCCTATATAATTCAGTAAGATCATCCCTAGTTATATTCTTTAGCATAGCTCCAAAATTTATGTACACTATATCAGTTCCATCTTCCCTAACAATTTAGTACACACCTCTCTTTCCTTGCTTGATGATCTTATAAGTAACTATACTAGGTGATTTCATAGCTACAGGAACAGGATTAATAGGAATTTTAGTACCTGAAGCAGAATCATCTTGTTCACTAGCTTCATCTGAATCTTTAGAATCATCCTTATCAAGGTCTGTATGTAATCCTTTCCTTTCCATCTGTTTTCTCCTCTTTCCAGTCTTTTTGGTTGACTCATCATCTTTTGCTTCATCACTCTTTAGACTTTTTGAAGTCTTTCTTTGGAGTTCTTCACCAAATCTTTTTAGACTATCTTTAGTAGCTTCAAAGTTTATTGGTGCAAAAGATTCAACCTGCTTCACCAGCTTATCAAATTCTTCTTTTACTTCTTCAAAACTTAAATTCTTCAGCTGAGATAGCTTCCATGTCCCCTGATTCTTCAAGTAATTCATCATATAAGTTCTCAGCTGTGATTGGGTCATGGGCTTATTTCTTTTAGCTCTTGCTCTTTCTTCTGCAAAATGTTTCTTCCTTTGATTTACTAATTCAACCATCTTCTTTGCAAAGTCTTCTCCTTGTAAGTCAGTTCCCAGCATACTCTTTGACAACTCTGCATTAGCTTCAATCTTTGCTCTAATAAGATCCCAATCTTCATCTGTGTAATGCTGAGCTTCAAATTGAACTTGAGCTCTTCTTTTCTTTTGTTGCTCATTTAATTCCTCTTCTTCTGCAATTCTTTGTGCTAAGAGAGAATCCAAGTGTACTTGTTTAGCCTCTTCTTCTTTCTCCAAAGTATCCAATCTGATAGCTTCAGCAAGACTAGCTTCCTCCTGTAGAATTTGTTCCTTAGTCTTCTTAGGAGCTTCTTCAATGATCATAGGAGCTTTTCCTTCTCTTTGGCCTTTATCAGGTGAAGGAATAGACTTGTTAATGCTGTCAGTACTAACTTGCCCACTAACAGTACTAACTTTAATACTGCCAGTATTAACTCCTTCAGCAGTATTAACTCCTTCAGCACCAGTATTAACTTCTTCTTGAAAATCCAAGCTTGTGACAACCTTCTTTCCCTTTGTCTCTTTCCTTCTCTTATACCTCCTTCCCTTATCTATTGACTTTGGCTTTTGAGAAGCAACCCTGGAGAGAGTTTTAGCTGCTTCTAATGTATTAGGGCTTATGTCTTCAACTTGTTCCTCCCCTGAAGCATTAACAGTAGTCTTAGAAGGAGTAACCAGCCCTTGTACCAAAGAAACTAGAGGATCATCTTGACTTTTCCTCCCCTGATCCGCAGGTTCTTCCTCTTCAGAGTCTGAGAAGACCACATTTTTCCTCTTCAAAATACCTTCCAGCTTCTTTACCTTTTTGACCAACTTCACAATAGCACTCCCCATTGTCAGCTTGGTTTGCTTGAGATCCTTTTCCAAACCATCAACTCTTGTCATTAATTGAGGAACTACTTGAAGCAAATCATCCAAAGTCATCTGTCCTTGGACATGCTCTTGTGGGGGTGAGAAGTGTTGGTGTGCAGGAGATGGTTCCTCAAAAGTGTGCTCCATAGGTTCAGGGTCAGTTTCAGGGATAGGTGTAGGTGTAGATGCAGGGATAGGAGTAGGTATAGGTGGTGGAGATTGTACTGGTGGTGAAGATGGAGATGGTACTAGAATAGTAGATGATGATGGTTGAGATGGAGCCACATCAGGATGTGCTTGACCTGCATTTGGATTAGTAACAAGCAGCATAGCAGGCAACAAAGGTCTTGGTACCCCTCTAAAACCCCTTTTCATATTCCCAAAAATCTTTTTGGTCAGGGTCACAGCTAGATAAGGGTGTTTGTTTTCCGTTTGAATGTCCAAAATTAGTTGCAGAAAACGAGGATACATCAAAAACTTTGTCTTGCTTTTTAAGTTTGCCACCATGCCATCAAAAATTAGTTTTGAAAAATTATAAACTCTGCCAGTGGAAAGACAAATCAAAGCAGTAGCAATATTGCTACCAAATTGATCCCATCCACCACTTTTAGAGCTTATACAATGCAAAAGATGGTGGACTAAAAATCTCCATTGGGGTGTGAAAAAGCTTTTCCAAAAGGTAAAAGATCCATCAGTAGGATACCCCATTTGCCCCATCCCTTCAAAAATCTTATTATTTGGCAACATCGTAATCCCTGAAGCATCTACTAAGTAAAGCTTATCTCTAATAGATGCCTCAGTGATTGTATACCCAGTGGTGTCAATAGTTGCATGTAACTCTAGAGTCCCATTAGCAATAGTGGTGGCAGTAGCAGTCTGCCAAAACTGTTTGACTAGGGAATCATATATAGTAGAATTAGTAGTTAAAGCATACCTGAGGTTGGAACCTCGTAGAAAATCCACTATCTCAGCAAACCCTGCACTTTCGTCAGGCTTGCTCAAGAACCCCACTTGATTGTGTTTGTCACAGTATTTTAATTGAGCCATGATTCGAAAGTAGGAATAAAAGGTAGTGACTTGAACTGAAAAGTTACTGGGATTAGGTACGAGTAAGATTGTAGATGTTGGTAGCAGGACAATTGACTATATTCTTTAGAAAAATAACAAAGATTTTTACTTTGCGAATAGGAGATAGCAATAAAAAGATAAGTATGAAAGAGAAATCAAACTTTTATCTATATATAGCTTCTCTGGTAACGACAATAGCGTCGTAAAAATCTGTAACGATAACATTTAAACAGTGTTTAAGCAGAGAAAGTCAATTTTCCCGCAACCAGCACTAACAATAACCTACCAGTATTAAAATTTACATACCAGACTTAACTTTGGTCAACCAGAATTAATTTTGATACAACTCGAATTAACTCTTTTACAACCAAAATTAAGTTTTTACTTATCATACCTGTCTTACATCTGCAAATCCATGCTATTCCTGCAAGAATTAAACTAAAACAAAGAAAAACAATCTACAAGAGTTTGTATAGACAGAATTAACTCAAACTAACTACCAGAATTAATACTATTACCTACCAGAATTAATACTATTAACTACCAGGATTAATACTATTAACTACCAGTATTAATATTACTTAAGCCAGATTTTAGTTAAACTAACTACCAGAAGTATACACACTATACAATTTAGCCTCCCCTTAAATGTAGCTATGAGTTTACCATCCCAATACTAACCACTAAGTAATTAAACCGTGGTCCATCAAAAGGTTTAGTCAATAGGTCAGCCACATTTAAGTCTGTGTGAATTTTCTCCACACTAATGAGCTTCTTCTCATAACAATCTCTTATAAAATGGTGGCGTATCTCTATGTGCTTTGTCTTCGAATGATACACTGGGTTCTTCACAATGCAGATTGTGCTTTCATTATCAATGTGGATTTTGGTATTCATGAAATTGAAACCATAGTCCAGTAGTTGATTTTGAACCCACAATACTTGTCCACAGCAATTTGCAGCAGCTACATATTCAGCTTCAGTTGTAGAAGTAGCCACTATGGTCTGTTTCTTGCATTGCCATGAGATAAGTCTTTGTCCAAGAAATTGACAACCACCTGTTGTGGATTTCCTGTCAAGGTTGGACCCACCATAATCACTGTCAGAGAATGCTTCCAGGTCAAAAGGTGATTCTCTAGGATACCATAAGCCCAAATGTGGTTTGCCCTTAAGGTACTTAAAGATTCTCTTCACAGCATTGAGATGTGAAGTCTTGGGAGTGACCTGAAAACGAGAACAAACACATACTGCATACATTATATCAGGCCTAGAGGCAGTTAAATACATGAGAGAACCTATCATGGATCTGTATAAGTGCACATCCACATCAACAGCTTCCTCATCTTTTGTCAATGCCACTTTGGTCTCCATGGGGGTTATTGCAGTTTTCACATTTACAAGATCAAATTTCTTGAGTATCTCAGCTACATACTTGTCCTGAGATATGAAGATTCCTGCCTTGTTCTGTTTGACTTGTAATCCTAAGAAAAATGTGAGTTCTCCCATAGAACTCATCTGAAATCTGCTTTTCATCAAGGCTTCAAACTCATCACACCAAGACTTTTTGGTAGATCCAAAAATGATATCATCAACATACACTTGAACCAGCATGATATCCTTCTTGTCCCTTTTAATAAATAAAGTCTTGTCAATCGTACCCCTCTTGTATCCATGCTTCTCTAGAAATGTTGATAGAGTAGCATACCAAGCTCTAGGAGCTTGATGCAATCCATACAAAGCTATGACCACTTTATAAACTTTCTTATCCTTGAGATCTTGCCAGAACATCCGAGTGATACTTAAGTATTCACAGTGAAGATGGAAATCCTGCTTGAGCCAACATTAAACAAGCTCTTGGTAGGTGACTTGCGTGATTCTATATGAATCAAACTTGTGTCAACTGGAAAGAAACGATGGTGCGATTCTATGTGAATCAAACTTGTTCTAGTGTATGAATTGACGACTTAATTAAAAAGATAGTAACTATCTGATTCACTCTTACCGTGTTGTCTGCTTTGAGACGCTCCGGTAACTAGAACGGCTAGTACAGCTACGAAACACTATCAAGAAGATTCATATGAATTCTATCTGATCACAGGCAGTATTTATATTGATTAACGGGGAATCGTGGTTATTGCAACCGTATTCGATGAAGTGACAAAGACACTTTCGTCCATATCTGTTGTTTATCACTAACCTTTTAAATGCAGATTCAATCGTTGGTGTAGAAACCATGTACCAGCGAAGTCGGATTCATTACCGCATACTCATACTCGAGCTCTAAAAGTCAATCATTTAGCATCAAGATTGTTGATCCTAAACTTCCTCAAAGATCTTCAAAGTTAAATCAAGAATCGTATTTTGGGGAGATTGTTAGCCTTATGTTCATATAAGTCAAACAAGAATGCAATGAGTATGAGTATGTCGGTCAAGAGCACAAGTTGATCAAGAAAGTCAAATCAAGATAACCTCCATCAAGAACGTCAATGTTGGGGTGATCAAAGAAGACCTCAACATTGGGGAAGCTTGTTAGCCTTAATTTTATATAAGTCGAACAAGAATGTTATCAGTCTTATTAGTCGTAATTAGTCTTGTTAAGTAATAGGCTAGTCCGGATTAACGGGCTTGGATTGTAATCTAATATTGTCTGTGTGTTGGGCTCAAAGCCCAAGTTAAACCAAGCTCGGCCTAAGAAGAAGCCCATGCACCTTAAGTGAAGGCATATGGTATGGAGAGGGTGTTGGTTGCATTTGCTTTCATTTGTAACTCACCAAACTTCTCTCTAATATAATCTTTCTCTCTACTTTCTCTCTCTATTTTTCCATTTTTCCTTTATCTTTTTTCTAGTTTATTGCTTATTGGTATGGCTTATGAATGTGATATGGGTTAAGTTTTGGGATAACAAATCTAGTGAGAGAAAGTAGGATAGAGAGAGAAAGAATTATAGGGAGAAGGAGGAGGATTAGAAGGAACACTATTATGATCAAATGAACCAACACCCTTCCTAACACACTAAGAAGGGGTATTTATACTTCTAAGCCATTCTAGGATGCATATGGATTGTCTTTTTGGGTCGGGCTCGGCTTTGGTTGGGCTTTTAGCCTACAATGTGTACAAGATTTGATTAAATCCCATGCCCGTGTCCATAACTAGTCTATTACAAAGTTCCTAACACGTAAAGACCGACACTGATAATAATGACCGTTACATTCTTAGTTTGACTTTATATTTGTAAGGATAACATAATTGATTGCAAACAACACGTCATACCAAATAACCATTCCTAACACAAACTTAATATCAATTAGCTCATGTTTAGCTAGTCTTTAAATCATGTTTTACTTAAGGTACGCTGCAAACTTTATTCGATGCTTATAAAGCATCTTTTATTTGTTAGGCTTGATATATTGGGCTTAATTTTTTACAACTTGTAGGTTGAATAGTGGAAAAATAAGAGGGCAAACATTTTTGATTATTTAGAATTTATCGGCTAATTTGAGGCCTTACATAATTCGGACCTTTAAAGACCACGGTCAAAAAAACATCCGACTAACTCACTGTATATATACAAGGCTCTATGTTAGCCTCAAAATATTGAGTCGAA
>BQNB010000078.1:7380-28711 GCA_026074375.1 Tanacetum coccineum
CCATATGGATCAGATGCGATTTAGCGACTTCTACAAAAACAGAAGTCAAAGCAATGGAATCAACTAATGCTTGATTTCTTTTGATAACAAATGTGAAATTCAATCGTCTCGATATTTCATTTATGCATCAGTTTGTTGTTTGTTATGAGTTTGCTTTAAGTTAATCAAGATTACCCTTAAATGGGGGAGGATTGTTGGTGATTTGGCGTCACCAATATGATTTAAGTGTAATGGATTGACTTGGTTGACCAATGTGTAATCATGATAAATGTTCAACAAGTCGGGGTTGTGCGGAGTGCACACTTGTATGGTGTTATTATGATTATCATTCGGGGCGAAGCCCCGAATGACGGGGGTCCAGGGGCAGCGCCCCTGGTAGCAGGGTCCAAGGGGCGGCAGCCCCTGGCAGGGTCCAAGGGGCAGAGCCCCTGGCTGGGGTCGAGCTGTTTTTGCCCATTTATTTAAACTAATTCGGTGGTTAGTTTAACTGTTTTGCAGTTACAACCGACCTTTAGTTTTTGTTGGTCATATATACATATCACAATCTCTGGTTCAGTTTCATAACATCAAAACAAATTCTCGTTTCTAAATCTGAGTTTTATCCGATTTAAGATTTCGATAGAACCATCAAAATACTTCGATCTGAAAGTGTTTACACGACTCTCAGATTTCTGTGATCATATTTTTTTATATAACATTTATGAAACAACGATCTAGATTAAAAGAGGCTTCATCAATTTAAGAAAATGAACCTAACCGGAAAAGGGTTTGCGTTTGTAACA
This sequence comes from Tanacetum coccineum, assembly GCA_026074375.1. Taxonomy (NCBI): domain Eukaryota; kingdom Viridiplantae; phylum Streptophyta; class Magnoliopsida; order Asterales; family Asteraceae; genus Tanacetum; species Tanacetum coccineum. The sequence continues at coordinate 8,163 of BQNB010000078.1, forward strand.
CACTGTTGTGAATACGAAAGTATAAACGGTCTTTGTCTTAAGCTTACGCTCTTCTTTTTTTGTGGTTCATAGTCCACACGGGGTTCTAATCTTTGTAGCTTAAATTATCCTGCAGATCATTTTATAAACCATATAAGCTTAACCTTTCTCGATGCTTTTTTTTAGTGACTCGCTGATGCTTTAAAAGATATAGCACCAACGCAAACAAGGAACACAAACAAAGCCCGGAAACCTAAAGTTACCGAGCCCGCAATAATGCAAAAATGATAAACAACATGAAATGGGAAGAAACATAAATCTGGCTGATGATGTTATATGTGGGCGATTTTACCACTATGTGTTTGCTAGTCAATCTCGTTGGCATCACATATTTTGGTGTAAAGTGAACTTTTTTCATTAATTACCAAATGATTACACAAATAAAACCAAAGGCACATATATGCCTGACCTTCTCATACAATATCTAAAAATATAACAGTTTGACAGAAAAATCCCCTATCATATATCTTCCTATATCTCTAATACCAAACAGCAAACTCCTCTGATGATATTATATGCAGTATCTCTGATGATCCAACTAATCAGAGATAAGACTAGACATCTCATCTACTCTTTTCGGTTCACCTTAATGCACTAAATTACCATATCCTCACAACTACATTTCCAAACTCAATTCACTCATAAGCCATTAATCCATCATCCACAATGTCATATGACTAAAAAGAGTTGGCATCATTGTGCAGGATATAGCACCCATTCACATTACATAAGAGGCTCTTCCATCCTAGCTACATTCTCTTGATCTGTATTCTTAGTCTTATCATGTTTCCTCTCATTCATCTCTTTCCTTTTCCATATATCCCCTTTACTCCCTTTAGCCTCATTTATTTTTGCTCCGGCATTGTAGAATCTTCCCTCCTTATGTTGTTTCCTGTCCTTAATTTTCCTATTTCCCATATAATTGCCAGCATTATTCCTCTCCCTAACCTCCTCATTCCTCTTCCTGCTTAAGTCCTCTTTCCTTTTGGCTTCCATAGCTATCTCTTATGACTCCTTTCTCTCTTAACACAATTAGCATAGCTATGTCCAAAAACATGGCAGTGTGAGCAGATTTCTGGCTTCCAAGCATATTCCACATTCACATACTTAGATCCTTTCTTATTATTATCCTTTTCCTTATATTGTATTTTAATTTTCTCTTTAAATCCTTTCATTACATCAAACTCCACTAGTACTCTTGCAAAATCCAACCTTCCCTCACCTAATTTACATCTTTTAGCAGTCATAGTATCCATAATCATTGGTTTACCAAGACTACTAGTCAAAACACTTATTCTCTTTATACTCCAAGCTTCAATTGGAACATTCACAAGACTCACCCACAATGGCACACTAGTTTGTTCTACCCTTTCCATACCAATAGTAGGGTCCCATTTTTTAAGAAGCAGAGGTTTGTTGTTCACTATCCAAGGTCCTAACTCCAATACTTTTTTCATTCCTAAATTTAAACATAAATGTTCCATCAGCCTTCATATCTATGTCATCAACTCTCCACTTCCTCCTCATTCTTCTTAAATGATACATCAATTCATGCACACTCATTTTATACCCCACAAAATTACCACAGACAGTTAATTTCCATTGAGCACTACCTTTAGCCACCAAAGCTTCATCAAATACCACAATCTCACTACCTTCCTCATTTATTTTAGTAGGAATAAAATTCAGTTTATTGTCAACAATCTTCATATCTTTAGTGACCACTTTTGCATAAGTTCTTCCATTGCTAGCATTAGTGCCATCTATACTCTCAGAGTTATTCCCCCTTTTCTCAGTTCCTTTTTTACCACTATCAGTATCTCCATTACTTTCCACATTCCTTAACCTATCATATTCATTCTTTTCACTTTCAGTATCCAAACACCCATCATCTCTGCTATTCTCCATCTCTGCTTCCTCACAAACCTGCTCAATTTGATTCTCTATTACATTATCATCAGTTTCACCCCTATTTTTGTTCTTAATGTTTCCACTTTCCCTATTCTCATTACTAGTCCCTAAATCACTACCCTCATCTACATCAGTCATATCAATCAAATCATTCATTTTATCACTAACCATACTTCTCTTTTTAACACCCCCAAATTTACTCGCAGCGGAACCAATATTTGGGTGTTAAATTCATAGCACAATAATCACAAGAATATAAAGAACGACTCAAAAAGAGACGTTTTAAAATCAACATACGTCATATTACTAATTTAAGTTTCAACAAGATGTCCCAAGAACGTTACCCAAAAGAAACATAAAAAGTTATCCATTACAACCAAACTTGTTTTTGAGCAAAGGAGTCAATTTTTAATATTTGATAAACAAAATCTAGCGCAAATCCTCCTTTTTATTGCCTCCAAGCCTCCGGACTTCAATTACCTGAGATAGACATGCTAAAAAGTCAACACGAAGTTGAGTGAATTCATAGGTTTTATGAGTGATAAAGAGTTGAACACAAGCATTATAATATTCATAAGCATCATATAAACTTGTGGGCCAGACAAGCTATTAACCAACAGTTGCATTGAGCTCGTGCCACCGATCCCATTCCGCATAATTAAGATAATCATAATCGTATACCAACAATATTCATCATTTGCCCCCAAGGCTAGGTATTACGTCATATACTTACTAAAAATCTTGAAACAATAGGTCCGTACATTGGGACTGCTCACAAACAGATCCAAATCCCAAAAACCAAACCGGACTGCTTAACCCATAGCGCTATTTCTTGTGCAAGCGGCTACCCATCATAGGTAGTTAACGGCTCACGATTAGGGTCTTTTGACGTAAAGCTACTTAAGAAACATACCTCATATAATCGGGTCCAAGCATACAAGAAAACAACTTGTGTTCATTTTAGAAAACTAGGATGTATCTCCCTCGCGGGGTTTAAGAAATATATTTGAAAGGCGAAGTATGAACTCACCGTAAGTCGAATAAGCGTACTGAGGGATCGAGAAGCTGAATATAGTATCGAGAGAGGCCACTAACCAATCACCGACAATCTCTAGGTTGTGACGCGGATTAGTATGGTATTAAGTAAGACATATTGTATGGAATTAGTTTTGAAGAGTATCGGATATGTTTCTAAGATATGTACAAACATTACACCTAGACCTAAGCAAGGTATTTTTACTCTAACAAATGGAAATAACGAAAGTCGAAATAATCTCAGTTATATAATAATTAAAAAAAATTGAAAAAGTTTTATAAAAATGGGAAAATGGGGTGTTTTATAACTTGTAATTTCTTAATTTTCTCCACGAAGGTCTTTGCTACTTTTCAAAAATTTTGTTTGAGGAAGTTTTGAGGTATTTGGTTATAGAGCATATAATATTGCGTAATCACTTGAAGTCTAGTTTTCAAAACTTTAAGCCAATCAATCAAACCATTTACCAATCCACGGGAAATGGATTTTTACTAACCGTAAGTCAAAACAGAAAGTTGACTATATTCCTTCTCTTTACGGAAAAGACCATAAATCCTAATCTATTATAGCAATGGATGTGAGGCCAATTGCTGGAGCTTCCCTAAGATGTCTAGTACTGACCCATGCTTTAAAACTCAAATTTTTAGTTCAAAAACCTGGAGATTAACACGTTTTCTAATCAAAGGTCCAGACTTGACCTATTTTCGTATTTTGACCATAACTTCCTCATCCGGAGGAATTGGTTGACCATCCAAATATCAGATGATTCTAAGACCTATATCTATTCAACCATATAATTTAATCATAGGCTCCAGGCCAAAAATATTTGAGAAACATACATTTTTGCTATTGTTTTAAAACTGTCCCTATGAAATCCATCCAAACCTATCATAAACTCATCCAAAACACAATCAACCCTCATGCAATGCTACTACACATCTCCTAAACATATCCCAATCACTCAAATGTAACTTTTTGAGATCAATACAAAATCAAACAAATCCATGTCATGCTTGTTCATAAAAATTGAAATCAAGCACATGCATTAATCATGTAACAAAATAAAAAAAAGGTTCAACTACTTACAAACACAATGGAATTGGGTTTTTAAATCAAAAATTTCTTCCTCTTCTTCCTCCTTAATTTCCGAAACCAAAAGAGGCCAAACAACACCAAACCCTAACTTTTCTTATGATAACTCTTACACCAGAACATTGTTAAATCTTTATAAAACTCTTGCCACCATCAAAACCTCTAAAAACTTCATAAATCGAGATGATCAAATTTTTTATATCTTCTTAAAACACATGCATGGTGGCTTCTTAAAGATGGGTCATTATTTATTTGATGAGGAATCTTAGTTTTTATTTGAATGGGATGCTTTTTTATTGAAATTTGATAATGGTGTTTAGTGTGGGTATGTGTTTTGTGTCAAACAGGAAAAAGTAGAAAAGAAGAGATAGAGTTTGAGTGTGTGTGTGTATAAGATCGGTGTATGGGTTTAAATTAGGATAATATGGGATATATATAAGGGAGGTTTAACATAAAACTATGGGCATGTGTTTTGGTTTTGTGATTCCAGACAAAAAAATAAAAAAAATAAAGGGGGTTTTTATTTTTTTACCATAAATATGTATTTGTTTGCATTAATTTAGGACAAGTAAAATTTTAAATTAGGTAATATATAAAATAAAATTTTCTAAGGGTGCATATTGGGGATTTCGGCTGGATATGGACCAAGGGGAGTTTTATGCGCTTTTATTTTTACAAAATTTTTAATAACTTATAGTATTTTGGCCCGAAAGCTAGCCCGACACTCAAATTTCACAAAAACACAAATTTAAACACGTCACACCCGAAATAGGTCGAATAAATTATTTCCAACTAAAATACCTCAAATGAAATTTACGGGGCTATAATTAAGCGCCCATTAGCTTCTCGATCGATAACAGGTGACTTACGGTCCGAAACTCGCCAAAATCTAAGAATTTCGATTTCAACCAAAATTTTTGAAAATGTAAATTTATGAAATTTATATAGGAGTTAAAATAAATAGTGACCTTTTATTCGGGAGTTTACATCCTCCTATCCTTACGGGAGCGACGTCCCGGCGCTCGATTATCATAGATGTGGATACTTCCTCATGAAAAAGTCTTCCCTTTCCCATGTAAACTCCGGACCCCTCCGCGAGTTCCAACGAACCTTAACAATAGGAATCCGGCTCTGCTTCAGCTACTTTACTTCACGATCCATAATTTCCACGGGTTCTTCGATGAAGTACAATTTATCATCCAGTTGAATTTCTTCGAGTGGAATAACCAGGTTCTCATCCACGAGGCACTTCTTGAGATTAGAAACGTGAAACGTATTATGAATGCCATGGAGTTTTTTTGGTAACTCTAATCCATAAGCCATAGGACCAATTATTTCAATGATCTTGAACGGTCCCACATAACGTGGACTCAACTTTCCCTGTTTACCAAAACGAATTACGCCCTTCCAAGGCGAGACCTTGAGCATAACCATATTACCCACATCAAACTCCATCGGCTTTCGCCTCACATCCGCATAACTCTTTTGTCGGCTTCTGGCAGTGAGCAAACGGTTCTTGATTTGAATGATCTTCTCTGTGGTTTCACGAATTAATTCGGGCCCAGTTAGTTGGCTATCCCCAACTTCACTCCAACAAACAGGCGATCTACACTTTCGCCCGTAGAGTGCTTCAAACGGTGCTGCCTTGATGCTAGCATGGTAACTGTTGTTATAAGAGAACTCGACCAAAGGCAAGTGCCGATCCCAACTACCACCGAAATCAATTACACAGGCACGCAACATATCTTCAAGAGTTTGGATTGTTCTCTCACTTTGACCATCCGTTTCCGGGTGGTATGTTGTACTCATTTTTAAGTTCGTCCCTAAAGCATTTTGAAGGGACCTCCAAAACCCAGACGCAAATCGGCTATCGCGGTCCGAAATAATCGACAACGGTACACCATGCCTACAGACAATTTCCTTCAGATACAGCCGGGTGAGTTTTTCCATACCATCGGTTTTCTTCATTGGCACAAAGTGAGCCGATTTAGTCAACCGATCGACAATTACCCAAATAGAATCGTAACCACTAGACGTTCTCGGAAGACCCGTAACAAAATCCATAGTAATATGTTCCCACTTCCATTCAGGAATTTTAGGTTGCTGGAGGAGTCCCGACGGTCGTTGATGCTCGGCCTTGACTTTAGCGCATGTCAGGCATTTACTAACATATGTGGCAATGTCGGCTTTCATATTTGGCCACCAATATAACTTCTTCATGTCTTGGTACATTTTGTCGGAACCCGGATGAATAGAATATTTCGACTTATGAGATTCGTGCATAATCAAAAGTCTTTAGTCGCCTAACATGGCAAACTAACAACGGTTTTTAATATATCGAATCCCATTGGAGTAGATCTCGAAGATAGGCTTCAATAATCAGCCTAGAATTTCCGCTTTGACAATTTCTTGTTTCACAGCTTCCAATTGGGCCTTGAGTATTCTTTCGGACAGGTCGGTGCATGTAGACATCACCAAAGATCGAACCCTCAAGGGCTTGTCTCGAACCTTCCTGCTGAGAGCATCGGCTACCACATTAGCCTTGTCGGGTTGGTAACCAAATGTGTTGTGTACACCGGCTAATCCAATAAATTGCCTCACTTTGGTTGGTAACATCGGGACAGGCCAATTTTTAATAGCTTCAATTTTTGCGGGATCAACATAAATGCCTTCACTATTGATAACGTGGCCAAGGAATTGGACGGACTCTAACCAGAAATCACATTTCGAGAATTTAGCATACAATTTCTCTTTCTTGAGCAGGTCCAAAATGATCTTTAGATGCTCACTATGTTCTTCCTTGCTCTTGGAGTAGATGAGAATATCGTCGATGAATACGATTATGAATTTATCAAGATATGGCTTACAGACACGATTCATCAAATCCATAAACACCGTCGGTGCATTGGTTAGACCAAACGACATTACTTGGAATTCATAGTGACCATATCTCGTTCGAAAAGCGGTGATGGGGATATCCTCTTCTCGAACGCGGAGTTGATGATACCCCGAACGTAGATCAATTTTTGAATATACACTTGAACCTTGAAGTTGATCGAAATAAGTCGCCAATTCTTTTTTTCGGGAGGAGGATAGCGGTTTTTGGACCGTCAGGATTTTTCAGTTCGCGATAATTGATACAATACGAAATGACCCATCCTTTTTCTTTATGAACAATACCGGGGCTCCCCAGCGAATGAATCCTTTTTCTAACAATTCTTTTAATTGTTTAGACAATTCCTTCATTTCTGACGGAGCCAAGCGTTATGGTGCACGGGCAACAGGAGCAGCACCCGGCACGAGATCAATTTTGAATTAAACTTATCAAGGCGGAGGAAGTCACGGCAAGTCATCAGGGAATACTTCATGAAAATCATGAATTATCGGTACATCTTCGAGTCGTTTCTCAGATTTCTCCTTCTCGGTAACGTGAGCTAAGAATAGATGACATCCTTTTTCGATGTATTTTCTTGCCTTAATACACGATATCACTTTTAATCGGGAAGAATGGCTATCACCCTTGACCACTAACGTTCGATTCTTAACCGGAATGTGCACTTCCTTCTTACCACAGACGATGACGGCATCAAGTGAAACTAACCAATCCATACCAATTATGACATCAAAAGTACCAAGTTCTATAGGCATTAGATCAATTTTAAATAGATGGTTGACTAGATTTAAAGTGCACCCCTTTCATACGGTATTTGTACTAACAATCCTCCCATCGGCTATCATAACTAGTACTTATTCTTTCCGGTTCGATATCAAATAAATGGGTAAGACTAGCATTTATGAAACTCTTGTCCGACCCTGAATCAAACAACATGCTAAAGTAACGATTATTGAGCAGAAACGTACCGGTCACCACGTTTGGGCCTTGGGCTTGCTCGGCATCTTTCACGGCATACACATGGCCACTTGCATTCCTACCACCTTGCTTCTTCCTCTCGGGGCACAAATCACTATTGGCGAGGTGATTCGGGTCTCCACACTTGTAACAAGCTTTAATTGGTTCGGTATTAGCACCAGTGGCTACACCCCCTCTATGACAGTTCTTTGCCTTATGACCCCTTTTTCCACAGTTACGGCAAGTCACCGGGCAATTTCCAAAATGAAACATATTACACCTATCGCACTTTGGGGCGTGCCCTGCTTGGTTCACATTTTCATTTTGAGCTTGAGTCATGGCCCTAGCACCACCATTTCTTCGATTATTGTTTTGATTGTGACGGCGGTTGTCACGGTAGCCTCCCCGGTTGTTATTACGGTTACCTTGATTATTTCCTTGATTTCCACCTTCCCATTTCCTCTTGTTTTGCTCAGCATTTCTTTCATTCCAACCCTGAATTTTATGCTCCATAAGACCATGTGCCATCCTTACAGCTTCATTTAAGGTAGTTGGCTTAGAGGAATAGGTCTCACCCTGGATGTATGACGGCAACCCTTTGATATATTGACCAATTTTCTTTTTGGTAGATGGAACAACATCGGGACATAGTAAGACCAATTCGTTGAATCGGTTGGTATAAGCGGCTATGTCATGGTCCTTTAACCTCAAGTGCCTCAATTCATCCTCCATTCTCGATATTTCTTCTTCAGGACAGAACTCTTCTAACATCATCTTTTTCAAATCATCCCAAGATTTTCCGTTCGCCACTGCTAAACCGAGGGTGGCGACTTGGGTGTTCCACCAGGTTAAAGCTCTACCTTGAAGGGTAGCAGCAGCAAACTTGACTTTGTTTCTCTCAGCGCATTCACTGATCCCAAAAGTACATTCAATCTTTTCAAACCAACGACAAAGTTCAATAGCTCCTTCTTTACCATGGAATTGAGTGGGACCACACTTCATGAAACTTGAAAAAGTACAATCCTTGGCCGGTTGTGCTCTCTCAGGACCTCCTGCATTACCTGCACCTCCAACGTTGCCAGGTCCTCCAGCACCCGTAGTGTTTCTGGTGGCACGGTCGGCAGCCAAAGCTTTAGCCACTTCATCGGCAACTAATTTGGCAATGGCAGCTTGCGACATTTGCTTAGGAGGCATGATTCTATCACGACACAAGAAAAGAAGAGAGTAAGTAATCATACCGTTGGTATAATTATAACTTGCAAGAATAATCAAATTATCATATTAGCAACAATCATGTGTGGTTTACTACTAGTGAACTATTAGGCATCATATAAGCAACCACAAACATAGTAATAAAGATCAAAAGTCGCCATAGTCATTAAGATCAAAATTAATTACAAGGTTGTAGTGTTTTACAAAAACGTTGACCTAAAACAGGACCTACGCAATACAAGCATTTAGTATAGATCAACTAACAGAACAAGGGTTGTGTGTCTACATGATCAAAATAAAAAAAGAATAATAATAGGACTTAAACTATAGGAAGGGGGGCACCGTGGAGATCCACGCTGGCTCAGAAGACGTGGGAGCACTTGGGTCAGCGGACATCATCATCCCATATCATCCTTATACTGACTTCATCATCCTCAACATCGCATCCGCCATGGCAGGCATTCCTAGCAATGGACGTAGGGGTCGTCCGAAAAAGGACCAAGTAATGAGCGGGTAGATGTCTCAACAAATCCTCCTCCAAGTCAGAACTTCGGGAGGTATTGCTTCTGCGTAATTATAAGGCCACTCATCAATTCAAAGCTCTGCGACTATCCCTTGCGCACCTATCAAACTCTCAACTCATAAACTCTCATCATACTAATCACTTGGAGACATCAGCTGATCATGCCATACAGCACCATCCAAACTCATAGCATCACGACCAACCATCCAGGTGCAAAGGTCACTCCTGTCGATCTTCTTCACAATCCTCTTGTCAACCTTAGCTAGCTCACGCATTTGCTCATTCAACTTCCTAATGCGCCTCATAGCAGTACCAATAGTAGGGGGCATGAGACCAAGTGGGTGGACCTCACCGATGTCCTTCAAGATCTATCGAGCAAAAGAACTCTCGCCCAACTCATAAGTACTACTAAAATGAATGACAAGTGGTACTGGCCTATTCTCGACATCAAACACAGGGATAACGGAAGGAGCAAACTCAGACTCTGTCATCCGAAGCAGAGATGGAGGTCGGTTATTACGGTTCCGCCTATCTAAAGGGGAGAGTTGATGATCTATACTTCATCTTCTGCCAACAATGTCTTCCTTTTTCCTCATCCTCGCTTCTTTTATCTCCTCCCCAATTCCAATTATCTTCATCCGCTCATTCTTCTTCTGACTCCTCTTCTTCCATCTTCATCCAAACATCCATATTGTTTATTCGGTTCTGCCAACCTATCCATTAGGGAGCAAACCCAACAGGAGCATCAGGAGCTTGATCAGGAATGAGGGTTTGTTCGGATCGTTATTTGGAGGAGGTAGGTTTGCCATGATAATCTGCGAATACGAGGAATATATATATAAGGTCACCATATTTAATATAATTTATACAAAGTATGAATGTATGCAAAATATATGAATGTATGCAAATATGAATGTATGCAATACATTAATTAGATATGAGAATTTCAAAGTATGATGAAAACTTTAATATGTAAAGTTTAATAATCAATATATATCTCGATATATATATCATAGTGAATAAATACTTAGTGATAATACACCCGCAATATATAATGCTAGAAACGTAATTGCAAGAATGACTTAGCCGGCATCTCGAGGAGTTTGTGTGCTAAAATTTGAAAATAAAGTTATAGTTTAGGTTTTGAAAACGACCTAATTCTCTAACTTATGGCTCTTGATACCAATCTTTAACACCCCCAAATTTACTCGCAGCGGAACCAATATTTGGGTGTTAAATTCGTAGCACAAATAGTCAAAGAATATAGGAATGACTAAAAAGGGAGAGTATTAAAATTTCAACATCGTCATATTCTAATTTAAGTTTCAACAGATGTTCCATAACGTTTACTGAAAAAGAAAACATAAAAAAGTTATTTCCCTTACAACAATTGTTTTTGAGCAAAGGAGTCAAATTTTAATATGATGATAATCAAAATCTTTAGCGCAAATCCACCTTCGTTTTTGCCTCAAAGCCTCCGGAGTTCAATTCACTGAGATAGGAATGATAAAAATTCAACACAAAAAGATGATGAATTCATAGATTTAATGAGTGATAAAGAGTTGAACACAAAGGCATTATAATATTCATTAAGCATCAATATAACTTGTGGGCCAGACAAGTATTAACCAACAGTTGCATTGAGTTGTGCCACGATCCCCATCCGCATAATTAGATAATCATAATCGCTTTTACCAACAATATTCATCATTTGCCCCCAAGGCTAGGTATTACGTCATATACTTACTAAAAATCTCGAAACAATAGGTCCATACATTGGGACTGCTCACAAACGGATCCAAATCCCAAAAACCAAATCGGGCTGCTTAACCCATAGCGCTATTTCTTGTGCAAGCGGCTACCCATCATAGGTAGTTAACGGCTCATGATTAGGGTCTTTTGACGTAAAGCTAATCAAGCAACATACCTCATAATTGGGTCCAAGCATACATGAAAACTACTTGTGTTCATTTTAGAAAACTAGCATGTATCTCCCTTGCGGGGTTTAAGAAAAATATTTGAAAGGCGAGGCTATGAACTCACCGTAAGTTGAATGAGTGACGTGGATCGAGAATCTGAATATATGTATCGAGAGAGGCCACTAACAATCACCGACAACCTATAGGATGTGACGCGACTTAGTATGGTATATAAGTAAAACAATATGTATGAATAGTTTGAAGAGTATGGGATATGTTTCTAAGATATGTACAACATTACACCTAGACCTAAGCAAGGTATTTTTACCCTCAAATTGGTGTGTGACCTGATCTTATATGAATTTAAACATCTACCAAGTTTCGCCATCTAATTCCAATTTTAGATATGGTTACACCTATGCATTTAAAATTTTTAGCAAGAAATAAAAAACTTGAAATTCTGGTATTGATTATGTCATTGATTATGTATCTCCTAATAAATAAATGGTAAAACACATGGCTTTCAACTCTGGAAATATTGAGTTAGTTATTCAATACTTTTAAGCGTAATCAATCCAAACCATTTACCAATCCACGGGAAATAAATTTTTACTAACCGTAAGTCAAAACAGAAAGTTGATTGAATTCCTACTCTTTATGGAAAAGACCATAAATCCTAATATATTATAGCAATGGATGTGAGGAAAATTGATGGAGCTTCCCTAAGATGTCTAGTACTGACCCATGCTTTAAAACTCAAAATTTTAATTCAAAAACCTGGAGATTAACACGTTTTCAAATCAAAGATCCAGATTTGACTTATTTTCGTATTTTGACCATAACTTCCTCATCCGTAGGAATTGGTTGACCATCCAACTATCACATGATGCTAAGACATTAAACCATATAATTTAATCATAGGCTCGCGGCCAAAAATATTTGAGAAACATACATTTTTGCTACTGTTTTAAAACCGTCCCTATGAAATCCATCCAAACCTATCCTAAACTCATCCAAAACACAATCAACCCTCGTGCAATGCTACTACACATATCCTAAACATATCCCAATCACTCAAACACAAATTTTTGAGATCAATACAAAATCAAACAAATCCATGTCATGCATGTTCATAAAAATTGAAATCAAGCACATGCATTAATCATATTACGCAAAATTTAAAAAAATGGTTAACATTACTTACAAAACCACATGGAATGGGTTTTTAAATCAAAAATTTCTTCCTCTTCTTCTCTTCCTAAAATGTTTTTTTCTTCCGAACCAAAGAGGCAACAACCACCAAAACCACTGACTTTTCTTATTCTAGCTTTACCACAAAAACCTTATTAAATCTTTATAAAACTCTTGCCACCATCAAAACCTCTAAAAACTTCATAAATCAAGATGATCAAACTTTTTATATCTTCTTAAAACACATGCATGGTGGCTTCTTGAAGATGGGTCATTATTTATTTGATGAGGAATCTTAGTTTTTATGTGAATGGGATGCTTTTTGATTGAAATTTGATTCTGGTTGCTGAGTTGTGGGTTTTGTTTTTTTGCGTCGAACAAGAAAAAGCAGAAAAGAAGAGACAGAGTTTGAGTGTGTGTGAAAAGTATATTACCAGTATACTTCCCTTAAATAAAAAAAATACATATTTATTATTTTGATTGCCTATAACCGGCCCCACTATGGTAGGGGTGAGCTTGGTTGGGCTTTTGGTTGCTAATTGGTTGAATTACTTAGTTTTCTAGCCCGATAACCTATTTAACTCGTTAATTCTTATAATAACGCGATTTCTTCGACGCGGTTTTTGGCTAAATTTGAATAAAAGATGAAAAATAATAAAAATAAAATAAATTAAGTTCTCATGACTAAATATGGCTTTTATTTTTACAAGATTTTAATAACTTATAGTATTTTGGCCCAAAAGCTAGCCTGACACTCAAATTTTGCAAAAACGCAAAATTAAACACGTCACACTCGAAATAGGTCGAATATATTATTTCCAACTAAAATACCTCAAATGAAATTTACGGGGCTATAATTAAGCGCCCATTAGCTTCTCGATCGATAACAGGTGACTTACGGTCCGAAACTCGTCAAAATCCAAAAATTTCGATTTCAACCAAATTTTTGAAAATGTAAATTTATAAAATTTATATAGGAGTTAAAATAAATAGTGACCTTTTATTCGGGAGTTTACATCCTCCTATCCTTACGGGAGCGACGTCCCGACACTCGATTATCGCCATGCCCTCGCTTCTTGCTCGGGAATAGATGCGGATACTTCTTCATGAAAAAGTCTTCCCTTTCCCATGTAAACCCCGGACCCCTCCGTGAGTTCCAACGAACCTTAACAATAGGAATCTGGCTCTGCTTCAGCTGCTTTACTTCATGGTCTATAATTTCTACGGGTTCTTTGATGAAGTGCAATTTATCATCCAGTTGAATATCTTCAAGTGGAATAACCAGGTTCTCATCCGCGAGGCACTTCTTAAGATTAGAAACATGAAACGTATTATGAATGCCACGGAGTTTTTCCGGTAACTCTAATCGATAAGCCACGGGACCAATTCTTTTAATGATCTTGAACGGTCCTACATATCGTGGACTCAACTTTCCTCGTTTACCATAACTAATTACGCCCTTCCAAGGCGAGACCTTGAGCATAACCATATTACCCACATCAAACTCCATCGTCTTTCGCCTCACATTCGTATAACTCTTTTGTTGGCTTCTGGCAGTAAGCAAACGGTTCTTGATTTGAATGATCTTCTCCGTAGTTTCACGAATTAATTCGGTCCCAATTAGTTGGCTATCCCCAACTTCACTCAAACAAACAGGCGATCTACACTTTTGCCCGTAGAGTGCTTCAAACGGTCCTGCCTTGATGCTAGCATGGTAACTGTTCTTATAAGAGAACTCGACCAAAGGCAAGTGCCGATCCCAACTACCACCGAAATCAATTACGCAGGCACGCAACATATCTTCAAGAGTTTGGATTGTTCTCTCACTTTGACCATCCATTTCTGGGTGGTATGTTGTACTTATTTTAAAGTTCGTCCCTAAAGCATTTTGAAGGGACCTCTAAAACCCAGACGCAAATTGGCTATCGCGGTCCGAAATAATCGACAACGGTACACCATGCCTACAGACAATTTCCTTCAGATACAGTCGGGTGAGTTTTTCCATACCATCGGTTTTCTTCATTGGCACAAAGTAAGCCGATTTAGTCAACCGATCGACATTTACCCAAATAGAATCGTAACCACTAGGCGTTCTCGGAAGACCCGTAACAAAATCTATAGTAATATGTTCCTACTTCCATTTAGGAATTTTAGGTTGCTAGAGGAGTCTCGATGGTCGTTGATGCTCGGCTTTGACCTTAGCACATGTTAGGCATTTACTCACATATGTAGCAATGTCGGCTTTCTTGTTTGGCCACCAATATAGCTTCCTCATGTCTTGGTACATTTTGTCAAAACCCGAATGAATAGAATATTTCGACTTATGAGATTCATGCATAATCAAGTCCCTTAGTCCGCCAAAAAATGGCAACTACACACGATTTTTAAAATATCGAATCCTATTAGAGTTGATCTCGAAGATAGGCTTCAAAAATCGGCCCAGAATTTCTGCTATGACATTTTCTTGTTTCACAGCTTCCAATTGGGCCTTGATTATTCTTTCAGACAGGTCGGTGCATGTAGACATCACCAAAGATTAAACCCTCAAAGGATTGTCTCGAACCTTCCTACTGAGAGCATCGGATACCACATTCACCTTGCTGAGATGGTAACAAATCTCATAATCATAATCACTTAATAGTTTGATCCATCGCCGTTGCCTCGTATTTAGGTCTTTTTGATCCAAAATCTATTGTAGACTTTTGTGATTGGTGTACACAACACATTTTATACCATAGAGGTAATGTCTCCAGAGTCTAAGAGCAAAAACCACAGCACCCAATTCAAGATCATGAGTAGTGTAGTTTTCTTCATGAGTTTTCAATTGCCGGGAAGCATATGCAATCACTTTATGTCGTTTCATTAATACCGCACCATAACCCTTGAGCGAGGCATCACAATAAACAATGAAATCATCAGGACCTTCGGGCAAGGCTAGAATTGGAGCAGTACATAGG
Organism: Tanacetum coccineum; assembly: GCA_026074375.1. Classification (NCBI taxonomy): domain Eukaryota; kingdom Viridiplantae; phylum Streptophyta; class Magnoliopsida; order Asterales; family Asteraceae; genus Tanacetum; species Tanacetum coccineum. The sequence continues at coordinate 23,890 of BQNB010000078.1, forward strand.
TCTTATTTAAGCTTTTGGAATGCTTCATCCTCATCCGCTCCCCACTTGAATTTCTTATTCTTTTGAGTAAGTTTGGTAAGCGGCTTGGCGATCAAAGAAAATCCTTCGATGAATCTTCTATTATAACCAGCTAATCCCATAAATTGCCTCACTTTGGTTGGTGACGTCGGGGCAAGCCATTTTTTAATAGCTTCAATTTTTGCGGGATCAACATGAACGCCTTCACTATTGATAACATGGCCAAGGAATTGGACGGACTCCAACTAGAAATCACATTTTTAGAAATTGGCATACAATTTCTCTTTCTTGAGCATGTCCAACATGATCTTTAGATGCTCACTATGTTTTTCCTTGCTGTTGGAGTAGATGAGAATATCGTCGATGAATACGATTACGAATTTATCAAGATACAACTTACAGACATGATTCATCAAATCCATGAACACCGCCGATGCATTGGTTAGACCAAACAGCATTACTTGGAATTCATAGTGACCATATCTCGTTCGAAAAGCGGTGATGGGGATATCCTCTTCTCGAACGCGGAGTTGATGATACCCCGAACGTAGATTAATTTTTTAATATACACTTGAACCTTGAAGTTGATCGAATAAATCATTAATTCTCGGGAGAGGATAGCGGTTTTTGACCGTCAGCTTGTTCAATTTGCGGAAATCGATACACATACAAAATGACCTATCCTTTTTCTTTAGAAACCATACCGGAGCTCCCTAGGGTGACGAGCTCGGGCGAATGAATCCTTTCTCCAACAATTCTTACAATTGTTTAGATGATTCCTTCATTTCTGACGGAGCCAAGCGATAAGGTGCACGGGCAACAGGAGCAGCACCTGGCACGAGATCAATTTTGAATTCAACTTGTCGAGGCGGAGAAAGTCCCGACAAGTCATCAGGGAATACTTTAGTAAAATCACAAATTACCGGTACATCTTCGAGACGTTTCTCATATTTCTCCTTCTTGGTAACGTGAGCTAAGAATAGATGACATCCTCTTTCAATGTATTTTCTTACCTTAATACAGGATATCACTTTTAATCGGGAAGAGTTGCTATCACCCTTGACCACTAACGTTCGATTTTTAACCGGAATGTGCACTTCCTTTTTACCATAGACGATGACGGCATCAAGTGCAACTAACCAATACATACCAATTATGACATCAAAAGTACCAAGTTCTATAGACATTAGATCAATTTTAAATAGATGGTTGACTAGATTTAAAGTGCACCCCTTTAATACGGCATTTGTACTAACAATCCTCCCATCGACTAACTCGACCTCATAACTAGTGTTAATACAAATAATGTCTAAAAATGTTATTTATATTTTTCGACCTCTCGATGTTTTGATAATAACAAAATGTGAAAACGTTTACGATAAAATTAAACGTTTATAAATTACTAATCGTAAAATTCCATTTCTAAGATTAATCACTTAAGGTATGGATAAACAAATCATTAAACATGATTAGTGATCAAGAAAATATTTTTTGTCCTAAACCTTACATTTTTACAAAAGTGTTTTTTACAAAAATATAAACACAAAATAATTATTTATAAAAGAAATATTTTATTAAATTATTTAATTTGAAATCAGATTCCTCCCCCTCCCCCCTAAACGGAAGGTTCTAAAACATATAACACCTTCCTCACAAAAAGATAAAAAAGGGAGCATAGTCTATGGCGACCCCCTTATATATTAGGGACCGCTGCCAGTACAACGGCTCTTTTTGTCTCGTATAAATACTGGGCCACCCCATCTGAAAAACAGAACCTCTTACCACGAATTTTTTCAGATCTGTTATTCTCTCTTCTTCCTTTCTTTCAAAAACACATATCTTGATCACTAACATATCTTGATCTTGTTTTCAAGTGATTAATTCATTCTTCATCCCTTCTTTTTCTTCTTCTAATCAAGTGCAAGAGAAGAACAATCGTATTCTTCTACATATGATTTGTTATCAAGTGGTCTCTCTCTTCCTCCTCAAGATAACATATCTTCATTACATTTACTTTGTGTTGTTGTGTAAATTGGATTAAGTGTATATCCAATAGTGTAAATTATGTATTGGTGTGATTTGGATTGTGTGTCAATCCAATGGTATATATCTTGAGAGTGTATAAAGACTTTGTGAAGTCTTAGATTGGTTCTAGCTAAAATTAGGACTCGACATCTAACTTAATGTCGGAAAAGAAAGTAAGCGACGTGTAAAGGGTTTTCTCCACCTAAAGGGAGCTTGTTGACATAGTGAAATCTTGAGGGGAGTACTCGGGGAGTGGAGTAGGAACGAAGAGGTGCTTTGTTGTCGAACCACTATAAATCTTGGTGTCTTGGTTTGATCGTTTCTTTCTCTATCTCTTTACTGTTATTGTTTACTTAGTTCATTATATTAGATATTTTAGTTGTGATTCATATTGTTGATTGATTGACATACAACTCGAATCTAACAATTTTCTAAGCAAAGTTTTAAAACGACAAATTAACCAGTAAACTATTCAACCCCCCCCCCTCCCCCTTTCTAGTTTCCTACAGCTTCTTTCTTTAGACCCTTTATCCTTACATTTCTTTTTCATTCATCAACCCATTCAATGTTTACCAAGACATCATTACTAGCACCTTGTTGTGATTGTTCCAGTGCTAACTCATGCCTTAGTCAATATTTTTCCCTTAGTATCATTCAACCTCATCTTTCCTAAGGACTTCTACTTCTATCTATTGGAATGTCCTTGGGTAGATCCCTCCGGTTCTGGTTAGATCATTGGGCGTATATCTAACCTTGTCACCTTATGACTTCATCGCTTTCATGAATTAGTGGGTTGTTGGATATAAAGATTGAAACCATAAAACCATTTGAAAATCATTTAAAGTGTTTGATATAAATCAAAACTTTTGACACTTTGAATGTTTCTTTCCTTTTGAAAATACTCTCTCTACACATGTGCATCGATATTCGAAATTATTTCGTACATGTAGGAAAGATTTCTCACTTGAGTCAAAGACGATCACATTTTAATCCATTTTAATCCAATTTTCTCCCCCTCAAAAATAGCATACCATATGATATTTTTGATATCAATGGAATAAAATGGATATTTGATAATTTTGAAAGCACATGGGAGAAAATGGTTATAGCATGATTAATATTGGAACATTTTCTCTTCGCTCCACCTCAATTAATGAGGGATGGAAATAGTGTTGAGTACATAATTTTTGAAAGATTTTAAATTTATTGAAAAATTCTTGAGAAAAATTGTACTCAGACACTTAATATTTTGGATACATAAAATTTTGACTTTTATGAGATGTATCCAACAACATTAAAAGTATTTGGTTTTAAAAGTTCCCCCTCAAAAATAGATACCAGTCAAAGGATCTAGTGAGGACGGAAGTGTTGAACACACAATTTTGAAAATTTTTGAAAAATCTTTTTGATAAACTCTTGAAAAATTGTGTTCAATAATTTAGAAACCATTTTCTTGAGCTATAAGACTTTGAATATCTTTGAATTGATTTTTTAGTGTCAGCTCAAGTCCGAGAAGTTGTTATCATCTCATTGTGAGGATAAATGTACATGAGTGCACACTTTCTTTTATTTAAAGAACGAGTCCTAAGCAGAAATACTTAGAAGTCAAAGTTTTGAGCAGACTTTTGAAAAGTATGCTCGAAAACAAGAAGATTTCTCTTCTTTTCTTAAGATAAGTGCACTGACACCTATACTTTCTTTTCTTTGAAAGCACGGGTCTTGTACTAAAATATACAAAATCCATTTACTTGAGCTATAAAACTTTGAATGTTTTGAATGAGTAGCTCAAGACCAAAAAGATTTCTCTTTTCATTGTTATGGATAAACGCACTGAAGCGTACATTTTCCTTTTATTTAAAGCGCGAGTGTTGAGCTGAAATAGCCAACAAACATTATGACATCAGATTAGACCAAAACCTTTGGAACCCATTTAAGCACGGTGCCAACGGGTTTACCAAATTTTGTAAGCCATTTGAATGTTGTGTCAATTTAATGCACAGAAGTTAAATTCCAACGTAGACTAGAAACTGATGTTTCATTTTGAAATAATTCTTGTGGAATCAACGAAGATTTAAAATTCTTTTTGTTTTTCTATTGATTGTGAAAACTTTGATTTTCTTGTGGAGTTTTAAATCTTGATGAAGAAGAAGATTTCCATTTGTTATTGAAATTTTGTGTTTCATTTTGAGAATTCATTTTTGAAATGAATGGAAATTTTCCACTGTTTGGAATAATCAAAGTAGAGTCATTCTTGTTTTCTAACGAAAGCATTTCTGATTTTGAATACTTGAAAGGTTGACTTTGCTTTGGTCTCCAAACTTTCCTTGCCGGTGTAGAACGAGATTTTAGAGTTTCAAGAACAAGCTTTTTCTTACTTGAATCAACTGATTTAAAGGCCTTTTGAGAAGTCGGTGTTTCAAAAACTTACGGTTTCTTAGAGTATTTCCTATCTTTTTGCAAACAGTATGTTGTAAACTGAGAGACATTTTTCTAAAATGAGTTTGAAGATACACCCGTGTAAATCTTCTTCAAAACACTTACTTTTGGTGTTGAAAATTTTGAAATTGGAGATTTCCCTTTGTCCCGATTTACCGAATCAAACTTTTCTTGTAGAGCATTGTATGAAGTTCTCAAATAGCTTTTTTTTGGTAACCATGGTTTCTGACACATTGACCGAATAATCCACGGGGTTTGAACCCACCGCCACACAGACTCAAACTAGGTAAAGCCTTCCCTTTTTAGGAAGTTAGCGTAGCCACTCAAGGTTGTTTGCACCTAG
>BQNB010000078.1:39283-219402 GCA_026074375.1 Tanacetum coccineum
AATTTGTTATTAAACCCGTTCGATGTCCGAATATCTTAATGTTCGACCGACGTGTTAAGCGTTTCATCTATTCCACTTAGTTTCTAACATACCCTTTAGTTTCCAATTATTTCACTCTTAGTCCCTAGGTTTACAAATATACACATTTGTACTTTAAACCTTTTAATTTCAGAAATGACACAATTTGTCCCTTAGGTTTACAAAATGATAGTTTAGGTTTTTATAGTTACACTTCTATCCTTAAGTTTCAGCATGTTTCAAGAATAGTCCCTGGGGTTATTGGAATTCGAAAGTGACAACACTAATCCTTCATGTTTCGGAAATTGCATTATTAGTCCCTCGACTTGTGAAAATTCCGTTTTAATCCCAATTAAATCCCAACGAGTGGCATTTCTCTTGGTTAAGCTCGTTTAAGTTATAAAAATTGTTTCGTCTTAAAAATAAGCTTACCGAGCTTATTTTTGGCTTAACGGGCCTTGTTGGGCCCGTTAAGGTCCGTTTAGGTTTCTAACGATCTATTCTTGTTTTAATAAGTCCAAATGTTCATAATAAGTTCTTATGGGACTGTTAAGCTTACAATAAGCTCGGTGAGCTTATTGAAGCTTATTTCGAGCTTATTGGGCTTACGGGCCCAATAGCTTAACCCGAATAGGGTCTTAATGTTTCCTTAGGCATTTTAGCTTATTTCCCATTTGGTTCCACTTAGCTTATTCTGTTTCGTTTTCAGCTTATTGGAAATAAGCTAATAAGTGTTTTCATTGGGCCGGCTTGGGCCCGATATGGGTTTCGAGGGTTTGAGTTTGTTTTCTTCGGGTCCAAGGCTCCTTCTAGGACTAGTAGGAAGCTCATAAGCTGTTTAGCGGAAAGATAAGCTCGTTCGAGCTTATTCGAGTCTATTGGGCCGGCTAGCCCAATAACTTTAACCCGAAGACACCTAGGGGTCCATGATGAGTTTGATAAACCCTTTTCACATCTTAATAAGCTCGTAGGACTTATGATAAGCTCGTTGAGCTTATTGTCGCTTACGGGCCCCACTATTGGGCCTGTTGGGCTTGATAGCAACCCGATGAGGGTCCTTAGTGGTTCGGGCTTGCTCTTTTAGTGTCCACTAATTTATCTTAGGCTCGTAATTATCTTATAAGTCGTTTAAGCTCGTGAATAAGCCGTCCTAGCTTATTCGTGGCGTATGGGCCTTGTGGGCTCACGAAGATGGGTCGCGTAGTCCACTAAGGGTCCGAAGTGTTTATTAGGGTGTTAAATGGTTCCGTTAAATCGTCTAGCACCAAAATGAATGTGTTTAACACTTTCTAATCGTGACCCGTGACATGCAATCGTTTAATAACCTTGTAAACACGCACCTAAGCCGAGTTGATACGTTTTCTTTAAAAGTTTACGTATAGATTCCTTATATTTTCGCGAACAAGGCTTATTTCCTATGTCGTGGTCCATTCTTATATATCAAGGTTATTGTTTGCGTTAGCTTTTACGTTTCCAACACTACGCAAGTTATTAAACGAATACAATGTGCTCATAACACGTTCATTTCATGTTTATCATGTGTGTTTTCACGCTAGTACATCGCATGCACATACACTTGACTCCTAGGCTAGTTTACAATAAACGAATACGTATATTACAAAGGAAATGTGTTGCGTGCAACTTACAAAGGTCCTAAGCTCCTTGATGGTAACTTTAGACGTAACCCGACATTGTTACACCCAAACGTGTATGATTTTAAGCTTCAAAGCTTGGTATACTCGACCCTTGGCTCGCGTACACGCCTTAACAACCTTGTACGTGACCTTAGAGGTTTTCTTAAGTCCTTAGTGATCTGAGTAGGTCGCGATTTGGCTTGGTTATTTGAAATCTGAATGTATAGAGAAGAAAGAAAAGGTTCTTAGCTTTGAGAGAGAGTTTAGAGGTTTAGAACTTTGTTAAGTGTAGTTGTGAGTGTGCATTTATAGATAAGAAGTCTAGTTAACTCTCCTAGTCCATACACATAAACCAAATCGTGCCTATGGGGCGATTTTTAAGAGTTCTAGTTAGTCACTCATGGTTTTTGCTAAACTACCATAAGTACAAGCTTTAATGAGCTAAAGATGTACAAGATTTGCTTAGCTAGGAAATCTTATGGGTTTGTGTCCCTCTCTTGTTAGTTCGCGACACAAGGAGAGCAAAACAAAGAAATGGGTTATTACCCAATGTGTCAAGCATTATTAGGGAACCATTAGGACACAAATTTATTACCTAGTATATGTACATGTACCTTTTAGGATCATTAGGGAGATTTTGCTAGCTAATGTATCACCAAGGACGATTTTTATGTGAGTTTACTTGCCCACATTCGGCACCTAGTGATATAAACACAAGATTTGATTAAATTTTATGTTTAGGCTTTTACCTAGGTATGTCTAGGTATTTCCGGGGTGCGTCTAAATGTATTTTATCGCGAAACGTAACCCTTTTACGTGACCAATAAAATAATCGCGAAACGTAAACCCTTTTGACGAGACCAATAAAATAAAAAATACGCAAGAGTACAAAATTATTCTCAAAATGAATTATTTCTAACTTGTGTTTATTAAACCTTAATTTATTTGGTGACCCGTTGTTACATTCTTGATTTATTTTTATTTTTTAGTCTACGCGATTTAGCTAAAGTTAAATATTAAAAGGTAAACGCGTCTTCGGCACAAAAAACAAATAGTGATCATTAAATAGAGTCGTAACATGACTCGAAAATGAAAATGTTACAGGTCTCCACCCGTTAAAAAGATCTTTGTCCCAAAGCTTAAGACCTTGTAGTGGATACGAAACGCCGGATTTGTGAAGAGTTATGTGGTGATTTTTGTTTTAACTAGTCTTCACGTTCCCATGTTAACTCGATGGCCCCGCCTAGAGTTCCAGCGAACCTTACCAGTGGGTATCCCGGCTCCGCTTCAATAGTTTTATCTCCCGTTCCATGATTTCATTTCAAAACTGGCTCTTCCGCAAACTTGAGCTTATCGTCAACATGCAATTCACCTTCTAACAGCATGACTAATGGTTCGTCGTCGTAGACATTTCTTCCAGATTAGATACATGGAAAGTTGGTGAACTCTCTCAGACTCTTGAGGAAGTCCAGCCTATAGGTGTAACCTTTCCAACTTTTGCAACACTTATGAAATGTCCGACGTACCTCGGGTCAGCTAGCCCCGCTTACCGAACCGTACGACTCCTTCTCATGTGAGACCTTGAGCATAACTCTGTCTCCAACTTTGAATTCCATCCGGCTTATCCGCTTCCGATCAACGGCGTAGTGCACTTTTGTCGATCGCTGTACCGCTTGCATCCCTTTGCATTGGTTCAGGACGAATCTTTCTGTTGTGTCCTGGATAAAGTTTCCGGACCAGTCGTATGTGAGGCTTGTTCCCCAACCTCTGCCCAACATATGGGTGATCGGCATTTTTCCGAACCAGAGACAGTGCCTTCATAAGGGTCGGCCTTTATGCTAGCAGAGATAACTGTTGTTATATGAAAACTCAGGCAATGGCAATGGCTTAACCAGCCTTTGCCAAAACAATCACGCAAAGCACTAGCAAGTCCTCGAGAGTTTGAAATGGGTTCTCTCGCTCTGGTACCCTCCCCGCATTAAGTTTTCTGTATGAAACGCAGTGCTTCATGCTAATAACCGTAACACCCAAAGCTTTTTGAAATGATCTCCAGAAATTGAAGTGAATCTCCCACACGATCACAGATAATAGAGGCAGGTATCGCCTTTTGCTTGCCACTATCCTGTTCAAGTACAATCTTGCCAATTTATCCAACGGATCATTCTCCCGTATTGGTAGAAAGTGAGCAGATTTTGTAAGTCGATCCACAATCACCCAGATGGTGTCGAAACCCTGTGACGACCTAGGAAGTTTGGTGATAAAGTCCATTGTTATATTATCCCACTTCCACTCGGGTATTTCTGGTTGTACTAGCAATCCTGATGGCCTTTGATGTTCGGCCTTGACTCTTGCACATGTCAGGCATTTGCTAACATACGTGGCGATGTCAGCCTTCATGTTTGGCCACCAAAATAATTTCTTCACATCTTGGTACATCTTTTCGGAACCGGGATGGATAGAATATTTCGACTTGTGGGATTCGTGCATAATCACGGATCTTAAGTCTCCATAACAAGGTATCCAACTCCTGCCGTATAAGCATAGTGTTCCATCGGCACGTGGTTCCAGTCTTTCCTTGGGTATGTCCCTTCGGATCATACCTCCTACGTCTTCATTTACAATATTCTCTGGTTTCTGGGCTTCGATCTGAGCTTCTAATATCCGTTTGGGAAGATCCAAACCAATTGTCATAACCAAGGCTCGAACCCGCAATGGCTCAATCCGTTCTTTACGGCTCAGCGCATCGGCCACTACGTTTGCTTTCCCTGGATGATAACGAATATCACAGTCGTAGTCACTCAGTAATTCTAGCCAGCGGCGTTGCCTCATGTTAAGCTCCTTCTGATCGAGAATGTGTTGTAGGCTTTTATGGTCGGTGAATACGGTGCATCTGGTTCCGTATAGATAGTGTCTCCATATCTTTAGGGCAAACACTACCGATCCAAGTTCTAAATCGTGAGTGGTGTAGTTCTTCTCGTGAACTTTTAACTGTCGAGAAGCATAGGCAATCACCTTCTCTCGCTGCATTAACACCGCACCTAAGCCTTTGTGTGACGCATCACAGTATACCACAAAGTCTTCGCTCCCCTCAGGTAAAGCCAGAATTGGGGCACTGCACAGCTTCTGCTTTATCAACTGGAAAGCGTTCTCTTCCTTTTCTCCCCAATCGAACTTGATTCCCTTCTGAGTAAGTTTCGTCATTGACTAGAAATCCTTCGAAAATCCTTCTATGGAACCGTTCGATAATAACCCCAAGAGCCTAGAAAATTGGCGATGCTCCGAGAGGTGTCTTTGAGATGCCCAACCTTGATAGACTCCTATCTTGCGTGGTCTACATGTATGCCTCTACTATCCAATACATGTCCGAGAAGATTTACCTTCGATACCAAAATTCACATTTTGAAAACTTTGCGTACAGCTTCTCCTCCTTAAGCAATTCCAAAATTGTTTTAAGGTGTTCTTCATGTTCCCTTTCGTCTTTTGAATAAATAAGTATGTCATCGATGAAGACAATTACGAACTTATCCAAGTAAGGCTTGCACACTCGGTTCATGAGGTCCATGAATACCGCAGGTGCGTTTGTCAGTCCGAATGGCATAACCTGGAACTCGTAATGGCCATACCGAGTTCGAAATGCCGTCTTCGGGACGTCCTGTTCTCGTACTCTAAGCTGGTGATATCCGGATCTCAGATCTATCTTCGAGTAAATACTGGATCCTTGAAGTTGATCAAACAAATCGTCGATCCTCGGGAGTGGATAACGATTCTTTACTGTCAGTTTGTTTAACTCGCGGTAGTCGATGCACATCCTGAATGAACCGTCCTTCTTTTTGACAAATAAGACCGGGGCTCCCCAAGGTGAGGAACTAGGTCTTATGAATCCCTTGTCAGAAAGCTCCTGTAATTGTTCTGATAGTTCCTTCATTTCGGATGGGGCCAATCGATATGGTGCTCGAGCTACGGGTGCAGCTCCTGGAATTAAGTCGATTTGAAATTCCACCGGTCGAGCCGGAGGAAGACCGGGCAAATCCTCGGGAAACACTTCTGGGAAATCTCGGACGATTGGTACGTCCTCTATCTGTTTCCTTTCCGACTTGTCCTCCTTTTTCTTTGCGGATATTTGTGCCAAAAAGACCTGGCATCCCTTGGCCATGTACTCTTGGGCTTTTGAACATGATATAACTGTCAACCGGGATTCTCTCCCGTTGCTACTTTCGTCTCCGCAAAAAGTCAAAGTTTCATTCCCGTAGGGAACTTGAACAAGTTTCTCATCGCATACGATCACAGCGTGATATTTTCTTAACCAGTCCATGCCGATAATGACATCGAAACTACCCAGTTCTACTGGCATTAGATCTATGTTGAACGGATGGTTTAAGAAATTTAAGGTGCATCCTCAGAATAATAGCTGTTATCGTCGACTGAAAATTTTTTCCATCAGCTAATCTCGACATCCACAATTTCTATGAAGTTGGGCGATGTTTAGCAAGAACTAAATGTAGTGGATTCAAACTCTATCGGGCACAGTGTCGAATAAGATAGATGCATAGTGGTTATTTAAGAGGAACGTACCGGTGACGACATTTGCATCAGGGTTCCCTGGTGCATTTCCCCTCTTCTCTGCATTCCCAACTGCATAAACCCATCCTTGTGCATTCCCATTTCCTCCATTTTTATTCTTCAGTTTTGGACAATCTCTTTTGAAGTGTCCTGGTGCTCCACACTCAAAACAACCATTCCCTTTGGGAGTTGCCCCATTGCCCTTCTGAGTGTTAACAACATTTGTGTTGCCAGTACTCCTGCAATCGCGAGCAAAGTGCCCTATCTTGTTGCACTTGTGGCACCTCTGGGTGCACGGGCCATTGTGGTGAAGATGGCACTTGGTGCACTTGGGCAAAGATCCCCCATAAGGCTTCCTTTCGCCGTCCCCGATGTTTTAAACCCCTGCGACATTCTGCCTTTTGAATGGATTGCGTTGGTGTCCATGGAATGTTTTCAGATGATCCATCAGCCTTCCTTTTGTTGTCAGATTGCCTTTCAGCGTAGGTGAGGAGTTTCCGATCCATCAAGTCATTGGCCAACTCAATAGTCTCATCCAATTCCCTTGGGTTTAGCAGCTTTGACGTTCCCATAAATGTTGTCAGGAAGTCCACTGAGGTACTTGTCAACTTTCTCAGTTTCATTGGCAACAAACTTGTACATATCAAGGTTACTCTTGAAACGTTCCATTGTAACGCTGGTACGTCCGTTTTCCCCTTGACATTTGAGTTCCACAGCTCGATTCCACAAGTTCTTGATTTTACCCTGCGGACAATACTTGTCCGTCATCTTCTCTTGGTACTTCCAAGGTCATGCATATGCCTTGGACCCCCCCCACCCCCCCACCTCCCCCCCCCCCCCCTAAGGTTCTTATCTGACCATTCCACCAAGTCAAGGCAGCACCTAACAGAGTGCAGGTGGCAAACTTTACTTGGTTCTCAACGGCACAACCACTGATATTGAAAACCGATTCCATCTTTTCAATCCATCGAGTTAAACCGACTACGCCTTCAGCCCCTTTGAAGTTCAAAGGTTGGCACTTCATGAAATCAGCGTAAAAGCAAGGACGCGCAGTTTGCACGTTCCTTCGGTTATCTCCGTGCGAACTGTGGCTTCCATCCCCATTGGTGGAGTTTCGCAATAGAGCTTGGTCGATCATTGCTTGGACGGATTCGGGGGTCATGTTGTTTGGGTTGGTGTCGTTGACTGGAGTGTTTGGTCCTCTTCTGGTTGTAGGTGCCATGATTTGTCTAGATCACAAAAGACAAAACATGAGGTTATATGACAGAATATAATAATATATAGATGAGTAAATCAATCACAAGAGAAGTATATAGTACGGAGTAACACATCCATTTCATTCATAACTTTGAAAATTTTACATGAAATAGTCGTCTGAATACACATAATACAATACAAAGATCTAAGGCTATGCTAGCGGGAAGACCCTAATACTTACATGCCTGTACAATGAACCTAGCAAAATAATACAATAACATAAATCACGAATGTGACTGTCGGCGTCCCCAGAACCCTCCTGGTGATCTGGAATCCTAGCCTCTGGTCCTGGCTGTCTAGCTCTCCTCTGCTGCTCTCGTAGTGCTAACAACTCAGCCTGCATGTCGCTCATCTCCCGCCTCATATCTCTGATGACTCGGAGAGTCTCTACCATCTGGTCCTGGCGCCTACGATCAGTCTCTCGAAATGCTGCTAACTTAGTCTGCTGCATCTGAAAGCGAGTCTCGTGTACCTGGTGCTGTGTCTGAATGAGAGTACTCTGCAGTTGTAGTTGTGTCTGGTGTGCCTGGAGATAGGTCTCATGTGCATACACATGATCACGATGGGTCTGAAGTTCCTGATGAGTCGCCTGGCTCAATCCTATCGAACGAGCCCAAGCCTCTCGGGAAGCATAGGCCTCCTCCTCCACCATCCATACTGTCTCCTGGAGAGTCATCCTATCCCCCATAAGTAAATCGACCTGCTGCGAGTTCATGTCGACTCGCTGTGATATGCGAGACCTACAATCCTGAGCATCCTCTAGTAGGGCATATAAGTCCTGTGTATCCCGCTCGTGGAGCTCAGCAAGTTCTACGACTCTAGTGTTGACCTCTCCCACGGTCATAGGTGCTATCTCTGGAACTACCTCTGCCGGATCTACCCAAGTATCCCTAATCCCGTACCCAACATCTCTAATCTCCTGTCGCCTCTATTCAGCATCTACCGTGCTAACAAACCCATAATCTATCCCTTGACCTCTAGTAGGTCTAGCAGTGGAACTTTCTCCGACCTCATATCTGAAGCCTAGAGTGGATAGATGCAACCTCTTGCGGGGAGGCTGCTCAGACTCGGGAATATCATCCCTACGGTCAACAGGTGGTGGCATGTATAGAGATGGTGGTAGTGGTGGTAGTGGTAATGCGGTAGTAACTACATCAATGAGAGCCTGGGTGGATGCTATCCTGAGTGTCTGGATTTGGGTTGGACACCCAGATGATGGTAGTAAAGGTGATGAATGTGCAGGTAGGGCCATGCACCTAGCAAGGCGCTCCCCTGCAGAGGGTGGTGATAGTGAGATAGGTGGTGATGGTGATGGAGTAGTCATGGCCAGAAGTCTCTCAACCTCTGCCTCTGGTGGAAGGGATATGGAAGTCTGAGGCCGGACGGTAATCCTAGCCCCAATAGTAATGTCAGTGGAGGGTGGTGGTATAACAGGCTCTGTTCCCTCAGGTGGGAAAACAGGCTCATCAACAGGTACAACAATAGCAGAGTCGGCCGGAGCTAAGTGCTCCTCCTCTTCCTCTTCCTCGTCCTCATCATCCTCATCCTCATCATTGGCGTCATCCCTAGATGAATCGCCGTCATCATCATCTCCATCATCTTCCCCGTCCATAGGATAGTCGACCGGACCATCCTCTGTCTCATCATCCTCGTACTCCTCTGGATCCTCCTCGGGATCCGACTCAGTAACATATCCGGGTGACTCAGCAGTAGGTGAATCAACAGGAGGTAATGGCTGCTCCTCAGCTGGAAACTCATGCTCATCCTCCAATGGTATATACTCAGGGTATATAGGCTCTGGCACGTAGTCAGGATCATGTGCCTGTACGAACATAGGCTCACGCTCATCCTCGTCCTGAGGAACTGGCGGTGTCTGTGGATCCTCTGGGCCTGGTATGTAATCCGGTGATGGTGGGGCTACTGGCTGCATCGGGAGTCCGTCGTATCCTAATACGATGACCCGTGGGATGCCTCCCTCAGATATCTCCTCATCATCGGCTCCCCAGAAGGCTCTGCCGGGCTCAGAGTCGGTGTAAACGGAAGTGTAGGTAACCGCAGATGTCGCAGAAGACATGATTACTGCAAAAAGCAAAAATAACCTATATAAGTATTACTTATAGGAAAGATCGGTATGATATGTCTATAAGCTTTAATTATAAGAGTGGTCTCTATGTTATATCTATAAGATTTATTTATAAGAGTCTTATAGTAATATACTTAGTATATTTTATATACGCATATATCAATCATGTAAGCACTTAGTACCCTACTAATGTTAAAATAGTGTGTATCATGTAAGCATATATGTGCTAGATGTAAACAAGTAATGCATGTATGTCCCTCGCAAATCGCATTTGTGAAAACAGTGTTTGAAAATGGTTATAGTCCAGACAAAACTTTTGACCTGGTTCTCTATAACCTTGGCTCTGATACCAATCTATAACACCCCCAAATCTGGGTCACAGCGGAATGTTGAATATCCGAGGGCGTTACTTCATAGATCAATAGCACAAGATACGAGAACGACCACTAACGTGTCGTTTTTAAAAGATACATTGGATTAACAAAATACTTGTTCATTACATAAGCTCATGGCTTCAAATTGTTGGACAATATAAGTAAAGATTTCGGTTTATAAGAAATGTTCCCAAAATGTAATACGCCCAAATCTTTAGTACTGACTCTTTCCAAAGAGTGACCCCTAATATATCTGAGCACACCGTGCCTTATTGACCTGCGAAAACATGCTTAAAATATCAACATAAAGTTGGTGAATTCATAGGTTTATGTAAATCAACAGTAGGACCGCAAGATTTCCAAGTGTATGATTAAGCAACAAATGCAAACATCATAAAAAGTAATTACGTTTTCCTAAGCTCATGACACTGAAGCTCGACATGTATGAATGCAATATATTGCCAATGAATGCCCGTGAATGATGTTTTAACCCGAAACATCCCAAATCCGACATGGTATACGTTCGTTCCCAGCGATAGCTAATCACCCGAACGGGGATTGTCAATCCCAAATAGATCTATCTATAACATTCGCGCTCATAATCCAGTAATTGACTGTTCATGATAAAGGGCTCAGTGGGTTATCGCTACTTAGGCAAACACGAAATCATTGTATAAAATGTACACTTGCGTCCAATTTGTAAAACAAAGCATGTTCTCACCCCAAGGATGTAAATCATTTAAATAATTGTAAAATATGGGGCTATGAACTCACCTTAGTAAATAGTCCTCTGAAATGATAATAGATATCCAAGTATGAATCACACCGTCAAATACCTAAGTAAATACGGCCAGTCTTAGTCTACAAATTTAGGCTAAAGACTCAATGTATAAACTACAATAAGTTGCTAGTTTATATATACTGTTATCACTTGTGTGGTGGTGTACGTGTTTAATGTATTTGAAATTGTTTGATGGCTCTTGGGAAGGTAAACTATCCCATACGTCCTTGTCTACGTATAACGGTTATTAATAAATATACATATTTATTAAGTTGTGTTTTAACTTTTAATAATATTTGATAAATATATAACTCGTCCGATTCGTTAAGTGTTTATAAAAATCACTTTTGTTTACAAAATACCTTTAAGATTCTTGTAATTACAAAACAGCCCCTGGGTATATAAAATATATACTATTTTACATTTCAACCCTTAAGTTTCAATAATTACTTAGTCACTCTACTTTACAAAAGTCACACTTTGGTTTAGTTAATGACCCAAACAGCCCCTTATGTTTTCCAAATGACAAAAATAGTCCCTTAACTTCTAAAAACAATGAGCATGGAGGATAGTTTCATCCCTTCAAGTTTCCAAGTTGACAACTTTTATCCCCCTCAAACTGGAAAAATCGCATTTTAAGTCCGATTAAGTTCTAAAAAGTGGCAACAAGTTTTATTAAGCTCCAATAAGCAAAACCAACTGTTTTGGCTTATAAATAAGCTCGGATGAGTTTATTTGGGCTTATTGGGCTTTTCAACCCAATAATAATTTGAATTAAGCTCTTAAGGGTCCAAAAGGGTTTTTAAGGTGACAAGGACTTTTATTAAGCTTAACTAAGCCATTTAAACTGTTGGGCTTATAAATAACTCGAATGAGCTTATTTTGTGCCTATTGGGCCTGCGGCCCATTAAACAAAACCCGGTTAGCCTTTTAGGTCCATTAACGTTTCTAACTAGCTTTTCAAGTGGGCGTATGATATAATTAAGTTACTTGAGCTTCAATACAGCTTGCTTTGGACTCATTGGCCTTATTCCATAAGCCATAAGCCGCAGCAGTGGGCTTGATGGGTCTATTATGGCTCAATAAGGGTTTTAAGGGTGTATGGGCCTCACACTTGGGTCCATTGGCCTTCTAGGCTTCCTAATAAGCCCATAAGCTGAGTAGGCTTGCTAATAAGCTGAATAAGCTTATATTTGACTATTGGGCCCGTCTTGAGCCTCGCTAAGGCTCAATGGAGTTTCATTTGGCCACATAAAGATGCCATTAAGCACTTAGCCGTAAACCAACCCTCGATATAATTACGTGCGACATGATTGTGGGTTTTAGGCTTAACAGTGGCCTTATACGCTCACTATGGTGCGTGTACTATTCTTAAACATTCCATTCTCGCGTTTAAGCGAACCTATTATGTCATGGCTTGATTTTAAGATACGTTTTTATATGTTTTAACATGTTTTAACACCACACATGTCATATATAAGCATGCATACTGTAACACCCCCAAATTGGGTCGCAGCGGAATATGGGTCCGGGGCGTGTTACTTCTCAGATCAATAAACTAAGTTATTTTAGATACGACCAAAAAGTCGTTTTTGAAAAGATTACTTTGATTTAAACAAAGTAATTGTTAAATAAGGCTCGAATCTTAACTTGTTCACTTGTTCAAATACAAGATTTTTCTGCCCGTAAAACAGATAGCAAAAATGTAATGCGACAAAATCTTTTAATGCAGACATTCAATCAAAACCACCAATGTATCCATAGCACCTTGTGCTTATTGATCCCCTGAAAAACATTGCTTTTAAATCGTCAATAATAATGTTGGTGATTTATAGTTTGATAAATCATAATTGTAGGACCACAAGATCTCCAAGTGTATGTTAATGCAAACAGATGCAGAATATCATATAAATGTAATTACGTTGCTCTTAGCTTGACCTTGAGTTACATGTAAGGATGCAAATAATGGCCGTTTGCCGTGGTGATGTTATAACCCGCAACATCCTATCATTCGACATGGGTTCAAAATACGTTCGTTTCACTAGTTGATGCAATTCCATTCCGTACGGGGTAGTAAACCAATAGTAGATCTATGTATAAACATTCGCTGCTCGTAATTAACAGTTATGATAATGGCTCCGATCTGGGTTATCGCTACTTAGGCAACATGTAATCATAATGTAAAACTTATCCACTTGTGTCCAATTGTAAAACATTGCATGTTTCTCACCCCAAAAACTTTGTAAACCAAAAGCATGTAAAAAGTGGGGCTATGAACTCACCTTGAGTTTGATAATATCCAAAAATATCGCAGATTAAGCGTCAGTAAAGTTCGAATGCAACCTAATTATCATAGGTCGTATAAGAACCGAGTTACTTTCAATAACATTGAATATTATCCTATAGCTTGTTACTTCGTACTATTCGTTCGGGCTATCATAATTATAAGTGTGGTCATGACATGACGTTAACGAGGAGTATAGGACACTTTAAATCGTAAATCCAACAACTCGTCGATACGCCACCCTGAAGAGGCCTCATTATGAAACTTCCTAGTAATATAGTACTTTGATAACCACATAATATTACTATATAGCTTAATCACCAAACTAATGGTTTTGGTTAAAATTGTGTTAACATGTTAAACGTTTATAAATACCGTTTTTAGTAAAAATGGCGTAACTTTCGAGTTTTAAACCGATTCTCGTCGTTTCGTTTGCCCATCTTTTCGTATCAAGATGATTATCATAAATTGACATTTTCGAATTTCGGACCTATGTGTGAACAGTAAAAATATTATGTTCACATCAGACACTTATGTTATTTTTATCGAATTTAATTGTCGTAGACCCTGTTAAACGTCGTATTTTATTCGTTATAGCTCGTTTTTTTTAACGATTCTTTAGAGGACGTTCTCGTATTTGAAAGTTTTTATATTTATGAGGTTTACAAAAATATAACTTTCTGTCATGATTAGTAATTTTTATAAAATAGTTTTATAAAGTTATTAATTGTCTGTAAACTCGCAAATTCATAATAGTTCGTTATTAAAAAAAAAAAAAAAATTGAAAAATTACGAGTTCTTATCTTTTGTGGATCTAAAATATATGTATTATTTTGTAAAATTCAACACTTGCTGTTTTTAAGTTTTATTAAAAAATGTTTTATAAAAAATTTAATTACGACTTCGTTATTAACGTATAACTCGTTATTAACGTAACGTTTTCGTTATTAATCCGTTTACCAAGTTTCTTTACATTTTTCGGAATCGTGATTGTGAATATTGTATTATCTTATAAAAAATAAAATGTGGTATGTTATAATTCGAATTTGGACAGCAAGTTTGTTGAGTTGTTAAGTCCATTTCTTTAACCTTTTCTTTATACTTTAACACTTTTGTATTTCACCACAAGTCTTATATGTCATATGTGTTATATATCATATGTTATACATATAATAATGTCCATAAGTTCATATTTGCCCAAGATCATCAAGATCACAAGTTATTAACTTTACATGAAATCATAAACTTTCTTACTTAACTTTTAATTACAAGTTTACATATGAACTTTTTATACTTAAACCAAGATTGTACAAGACTTATATATCCTTTATTTCATGATATTACCATCATCATAATATGTGAGAAAGGGTACAAAATCATATTCACAAGAAAGTTTATATTTTTCATGTTAAAAAGTTTCATAATGGGATTTCACTATATAGCACTTCATATTATATAAAAACTCATAACTGAAAGCATAGAAAAGGTTTAAAATGACCTTATGATGTATGATGATGATGATAGACAAATTTGCTATAACCCGTGTTTAGCTAAAACCAGCTTGCCACTTAAGAAAACATATTAATCTTAAAAAAAACCCTAGCTTTCATTTCGTGATTAAATACTTGTAAAATGGTGTTCTATGGATGAAAACACCTTGTAGAATGTATTACTAGGATAGATGGGTATAGAGTGTATTGGGTTGTATAAACAAGTTGATATGGGAATATCTTGAGATGTTGTTTGGTTGCCGTGCTACTGTTAGAGCCAAAAGGGCGAAAGGTTTGTTTGATTTTCTAGTTAAGTGTTAAGCATGTAAGACTTCTTTTACTAGATACATACATATATAATGCAAGACATGGTCAAAGAGACAAAGCATGGTTCAAGGGATGGTCTCTTAGTCTTAGGTATGGCCATAGTATGGTCTTTGGTCAAGGTAAGCTAGGTATGGTGTGCCATTAAAGAAGTATGGTGTCTTTTGACCAAAGTGAAGAGTTTTGCTATAATACTTGTACCCATTGCAAGAATTTCGGCAATACATAGGATATAGATGATATATTTTGTAACTTTTATGTATTGGGTATAAAAGTGGGTATTTGTTGAAGCGTAGAAAAGTTTTTGTGGTTCCGGGAGTGCCTAAACGCAATTTATCGCGAAACGTATACACTTTACGTATCCGATAAAAATAAAATGAACAAAGTTAATAATTATCCTTAAAATAATTATATAACCCTTGCTTGATGTAAACATTTAATTGTTTGATGCCCGTTTACATTGAACGCTAATTTTTAGCTTACGCGATTTAAACTTAATTTCATGAAATCACAAGCAAACGCGTACAACACTAAAAATAAATAGTATATTTATCGACGTCGTCAATGACTTGAAAACACAGGGTGTTATAGACTTCCCCCGTTAAACGAGCCTTGTCCTCAAGGCTCACGATGCAGCACTTGACGACGGTGCGGTCTTGGTGAAGAGGTGTGGATATTTCTTCTTGAATTGGTCTTCACGCTCCCACGTATACTCAGGACCTCTCTTGGAGTTCCATCGAACTTTGACCAATGGGATCCGACTTCTCTTCAACCGTTTAACTTCTTGGCCCACTATTTCTACCGGCTCCTCAACAAAATGAAGTTTGTCATCCAGATGAAGTCCATCCAACGGAACGGCTAATGGTTCGTCGGCATGACACTTTTTCAGATTAGATACATGAAACGTATTATGAACTCTGCTCAACTCTTCTGGAAGTTCAAGCTTGTAAGCAACTTCTCCAACTCTTTCTGTTTCCTTTATAAAGGTCCAACATACCTAGGGTTTAACTTCCCCCGTTTGCCAAAACGTACGACCCCTTTCCAAGGCGAGACCTTAAGCATGACTTTGTCCCCGACTTGGAATTCCATTGGTTTACGCTTCAAGTCAGCGTAACTCTTCTGTCGATCACGAGCAGCTTGCATCCTTTGTTTGATCTGAATGATTTTCTCAGTGGTCTCTTGAATTAGTTCTGGACCGAGTATTTGAGCTTCTCCAACTTCAGTCCAACAAACAGGTGAACGACACTTTCGACCATAAAGTGCTTCGAATGGTGCGGCCTTGATGCTAGCGTGATAGCTATTGTTATATGAGAACTCGACTAATGGCAAATGGTTAACCCAACCTTTTCCAAAGTCGATCGCACAAGCACGCAGCATATCCTCGAGAGTTTGAATGGTCCTCTCGCTTTGCCCGTCTGTCTGTGGATGGTATGCAGTACTCATATCCAAGTTAGTACCCAAAGCGTTCTGAAGTGACCTCCAGAAATTTGATGCGAATCTCGACTTTATAGTCACGGCATACAAAAATGTTTGAGACGGGTATCCCATGCCTCGTGACACCCTTTAGGTACAATCTTGCCCAAGTTTATCTAAAGATCAGTCTCTTCTCATTGGTGTGAAGATCGCCAGACTTGTGCTAGTCGTGTCCATATACACCAAATTGTATCATAGCAGTGAGATCGTCTAGGAAGCTTCGTGACAAAATCCATGGTGATGTTATCCCATTTCCATTCGGGAATCTTAGGCTGTACCAACAATCCTGATGGCCTTTGATGTTCAGCCTTGACCTTAGCACAGGTCAAACACTTGTTAACATAGGTGGCTATGTCGGCTTTCATGTTGTGGCACAATATAACTTCTTCATGTCCTGGTACCATTTTGTCGGAACCAGATAACTAGAGTATTTTGATTTATGGGATTCTGTGCATGATCACAGTCAGCAAATCGCCATACAAGGTACACCAGCACTCCTACTTGAGGCACAGGGTTCCATTCGCATGTGGTTCCAACTTTTGTTCTCTAATAGCTTCTGGAAATTTAGCATTTTCAATCAACATTCCCCCAACGTCTTCACTCTTGATGTTCTCTTGTTTTCGCGCTTCGGTCTGAGCATTTAGGATCTGTTTAGGAAGATCCAAACTAATAGTCATAACCAAGGCTCGAACTCTTAGCGGTGGTTCTCGTTCTTTTTTGGCTTAAAGCCTTGCAGCAACGACATTTGCTTTCCCCGGGTGATAACGAATATCGCAATCGTAATCACTTAGCAACTCTAACCATCGTCGTTGCCTCATGTTCAACTCTTTTTGATCTAAAATGTGTTGCAAACTCTTGTGATCGGTGAACACTGTACACTTGGTTCCGTATAAATAATGTCTCCAGATCTTGAGAGCGAACACCACTGCACCAAGTTCTAAATCATGAGTCGTGTAGTTCTTCTCATGAATTTTTAACTGGCGTGATGCATAAGAAATCACCTTCTCTCTTTGCATCAACACAGCGCCCAAACCCTTCTTTGAAGCGTCGCAGTATGCGATGAAATCTTCGCTTCCTTCAGGTAAAGCAAGGATTGGTGCACTGCACAGCTTTTGCTTCAACAGTTGAAAAGCTGCTTCTTGTTTATCGCCCCATTCAAACTTAACCTTCTTCTGGGTGAGCTTGGTCATAGGTTTGGCGATCTTTGAGAAATCCACTTCATGAATCTTTCGATAGTACCCAGCATGACTAAAAATTGACGATCTCCGTGGAGATGAGGAGATGTCCAATCTTTAATAGCTTAAATCTTGGCTGGATCCACATGAATTCCTTCACTATCGATCACATGACCTAAGAACTGTACCTTAGGAATCCAAAATTCACATTTGGAAAACTTGGCATACAACTCTTCCTTCTTAAGCAATTCTAAGATTTGCTTAAGGTGTTCTTTATTTTATTCTTGTTCTTCGAGTAATTCAGGAATATCATAATAAAGTCAATTACGAGTTTGTCTCAGGAATAAGGTTTGTTACACACTCGTTCATGATGGCATAAACACAGCAGGTTGCGTTTCGACAAACCAAACGGCATAACTGAAATTCGTAATGGCCATAACGAGTTCTGTAAGGCAGTCTTCGGATTGTCTTTCTTCTCGAACCCTCAATTGGTGTGAACCTGAGGACCTTAGGTCGATTTTTAAGTAAACATCGACCCTTGGAGCTGATCAAATAAATCATAATTCTTGGGAGCGGATAAACGTTCTTTCACCGTTTAGTTTATTCAATTCCCTGGTAATCGATGAACATTCGGAATATGATCCGTCTTTCTTTTTTGACAAACAAGACCTGAGCTCCCCAGGGTGAGGACTGGGTTTATAACAGCTTTATCGGGACAGGCTCCTTCAGTTGCTAAGATAATCTTTCATCTCGGAAAGGCGCCATCGTTAAGGTGCCCGTGATAACAAGGTAGCAGCACAGGTACCAAATCAATTTGAAATTCCACTTGTCGAGTCGGAGGAAGACCCGGCAAGTCCTCAGGAAATACTTCGGGAAAGTCTTGAACTATTTGTACGTCCTCAAGTCGCTTCTCCTTCGACTTGTCTTCAACTTCTTTTGCAGTGATATGTGCCAGAAAGATAGGGAACCCTTTTTCCATGTACTTCAGTGTTTTAGTGCAAGAAATGATGTTTAATCGTGTCACATTTCCCTGGGTACTTCCATCACCGTGTATGATTAGGGTTTTATTTTTCCAGGGAATGCGAACAATCTTCTCGGCACATGCAATGACCGCTTGGTGCTTCGCCAACCAATCCATACCGATTATAGCATCAAAACTACCAAGTTTACAGGCATTAAGTTTACATGGAATTGTGTGGTTTAGGAAGTTTTAATGTGCAACCACTTTAGTTATAGTGTTTAACCTAATTATCCTCCCGTCTGCTAGTACGACAATCATAATAGTGATCTAGTGTAGTGGGCGTGATGTCAATTTGGGAGCTAATGCAAGTAGACACAAAACTTCGATCGGCACCCGTATCAAACAAGATATAAGCATAGCGGTTGTTTAGAAGAAACGTACCCGCAACGACGTTGTCTGGGTTTGCCCCCGCATTTCCAACCACATACACCTTCGTTGGAGCCCTGTCATTCCCAGCTTGATTACCATGGTTGCCTTTGTTATTCTTCAGTCTTGGACATTCCTTTTTGAAGTGTCCCTGAGCTCCACACTCAAAACAAGTAGGTTTCTGACCCGATCCGGTGCCCTTCTGGTTGTTATTGTTGTTGACATTTCCCGTACCCCTACAGTCACGAGCGATGTGACCATATTTGTTACATTTATAGCACTTTGGAGCACACGGACCGTCATGGTGGTAATTGCATTTTGAGCATAGGGGTCTAGATCCCCCATATTGTTTCTTATCACCCGATCCAGCAGTGTATGCCCTGCCGGTGTTTTGTCTCTTGTTTTGTTGTTGTTGTTGGTTCTGGTTGTTTCTGGAAGTGTTTTCTAACTTCCTCTTGTTTTCAGCTTGTCTCTCTGCAATGGTACTGACTCTCTTGTCCATCAATTCTGTGGCCATTTCAATAGCCTCTTGCATTGTCTTTGGCTTTGAAGCCACGATGTTTCCATGGATCATGTCGGGCAATCCCCCGACATACCTTTCAATTTTATCCGCCTCCTCAGGGAACATTCTAACACACAGTAGTGCTAGCTCTTGAAAACGTTGGTTGTACTTGACCACATCAGTACCTATTACCTTCAAGTTCCACAACTCAGCCTCAAGCTTCTTCATTTCGTTTCGTGGACAATACTTGTCAGTCATCTTTTTCTTTAGATCTACCCAAGTCATCGAGTATGCAACATCATGAGTAACAGTCATAACATGGGAATTCCACCATGTTAGAGCACCCGCTAAAAGGGTACAAGTAGCAAATTTGATCTGGCTTTCCACCGAGCAGTTGCTTATTCGGAAGACAGTCTCCATTCTTTCAAACCATTGGGTTAACTCAACCACTCCCTCGGTGCCCTTGAAATATAGAGGTTTGCACTTCATGAAATCCTGATAAGTGCACTCTCGAGCAACGCGTTCAGATCCCCTGACACCCGTTCCCGAAGAATGGCTATCAGTGCCATTTCTGGTTGCGTCACGTGCGGCCAGAGCGG
This sequence comes from Tanacetum coccineum, assembly GCA_026074375.1. Lineage (NCBI taxonomy): Eukaryota > Viridiplantae > Streptophyta > Magnoliopsida > Asterales > Asteraceae > Tanacetum > Tanacetum coccineum. The sequence continues at coordinate 59,225 of BQNB010000078.1, forward strand.
CACTGACACCCTGATCAATCATAGCTTGGAGTTGGGCATTAGTGACCGTAGTGGTTGTGGTTGCTGTTGGGGCTGTTGTTGTTGTGACTGGTGTTGACCTTGTAGCTCGCTTTGGTGCCATTTTCTTTAATCACAGGAAAATACAATACTCGTTAGATTTCATAAAATCATAACCATGACATGACATATCCATGATAAATAAAGTGAAATCACATCACACAGTGAAATGTACAACTGAATTGTAATCAACAATGATATAACCAAATCGACATTCATTCACCACAAATTCGATTATAGACATGACATAACATCACCATTTCATATATAACTGGAAAACATACATGATTGGTTTCGATACAAAATGATCATAATGTTTAGGTTACAAAGTAAGCATAATAACCTAAAGCCTTACTAGCCGGGATTAAACCCGTAATACTTAGTAGGCTATATACAAAACAACTAGCCATAACAAAGTCTAATCTAAGAACTGCTACCAGCCTCCTCTGGCAGCTCCGGCTGTGCAGGACCCCCAGCGGGTCCCTGCTGTCCCTGTAATGCAGTAACCTGCCCCTGTAATGTCATCACCTGTCCCTGTAAGGCTGTCACCTGCCCCTGCAGTGTGGTGACCAGTCCCTGAAGTGGAATCATCTCTCTCTGTAGTGTCTGCATAACAGTCAAGGTCTGAATAATCTGCTGCTGTCGAGTACGATCAGCAGCTCTCAACTCTCTCATCTCCTCACGCCTCCTGCGGTCTGTCTCTAGCAAATCAGATTTTGTGAGACAAAACACAAGTGTGTTTGTTGTGTGAGGTGAAAGCCAAAAATCAATCTGAGCCATCCTTCTTTCTTGGAGCCCGAATCCAATGATCTCAACCCTTCAATCTTTTGCTTTTTCAATGGGATTGCCAAGGTGGCAATGCATCATGTTATAAGGGAGTTAGTGGGATGAGGGGGGATGCTTTATCCACTGGTTTTTGGTGTTTGCAGGGTAAAAACGGGGTTGAAGACATGTGAATAGTCCTGGGTTATATTGGGCGGGAAAGTTGGGTTTAACAGGGAGAAGTGTTGGACTTTGTCAAGTATAGTCCCTCAACTATATGTATAACATTTCAGTTTAAGTCCAAGTGGGTGTAAAAGGTTTTGATACTTGGCAGAAACATCCCATATCCAACGTACCTCTCAGGGTCACGTCTAACCTGCCTATCCATAGTGGCAACAAATCCGTAATCTGCCCTAAAACCTCCAGCTGGTCTAGCAGCAGCAGCGGCGGAGCTCTCTCCGACCTCATACCCGGGACCTAGTGCGAGACCTAATCCCATCCGAGGTGGTAGGTTAACCTCGGGTCTGTCAGATGGTAGTAACAATGGTGGGAATGAAGTAGGAGCTGATGTGGGCATGGGTGGTGGTGCATCTGGTCTGGTGGGGGAGAGTATGAAAGGTGGTGGTAATGAGTGAATGATAAGTAGCAGCAAGCTCGCTCTCATCCGAATGGTAGCAGCTCGATATCCCAATGATCGAATAGGACTAGGGGGTGGTGCTGGCAATACTGGTGAAGGTGGTGATAATGGGACAGGAATCTGTGGTGGTGATGAAGACCATGGAGATAGTGGTGATGCTGGTGGGGAAGATATAGCAAGTAATCTGCAACTCTCGAATCAGACCAGCTGGTACCGTAATGGCTCTGAATAGTAACTACAGATCTTACAGAAAAGAATAATGCAGGTGAGGTGTGGTGTAGCTGCAACCATCGTCTCAAAGGCTCATCTCGCTCCGCTGAAGGGGCAGTAGCTGGTAAAGCAACAACTACTGGGTAGGCAGGAGCAGTGCTCTCCTCCCCTCCTCGTCCTCCATCTCATCATCCTCATCTCTCATCGATGTCCATATCAGCATCCTCATCCTCCTCAATGTCCATCTCATCATCTCCGGTCTTCTCCTTCCGGCAGCAGAATAGTCACAGGATCCTCCTCAGTTCCTCTTCCGTCATCCTCCTCCGGATCTGCCTCAGGATCAGACTCCGGCACATAATCTGGTGACTGTGCAATAGGTGAGGCATCCTCAGCATACGGCTGGTCCTCAGGTGAAGGTGGTGCATCTGGGAACTCATGGTCATCGGCTCTATGAACCTATATCGATAAGTCCTTATATGGATGGAAGCTCAGTGTGTGTAAACCCTTGTTCGTCCGAATCCGTCATGACTGAATCTGAAAATTCAAAATACTTATATTGTATTAATATAAGATCTCTTATAGTATTATACATTGTCTTAACATGTATATCAAATATGAATGCATCTAGTCCAACTAACTAATGCAACAAGCAGTGTATGCATGAATGTATGCACATATGTATGTCCCGTGTAATTCCTTTTGTTATAAAACATCTTTTGAAAACGGTTATAGTCCAGCAAAAACATTTGACCTGGTTCTCTATAACCTTGGCTCTTGATACCAATCTGTAACACCCCCAAATTGGGTCGCAGCGGAAAATGGGTCCGGGGCGTGTTACTTCAATGAATCAACAACACAAGAGATATAATAGATAACAGACAAAAAGTCGTTTGAAAACGATACATTGGATTTAACAAAGTCATGTTACAGAAAGCCCGTAGCTTAACTTTGTTCACTTAATCAAAATAAAAAAGATTTTCAGCCATAACAATAACAAAGTGTGATTGAAATGCGCAAAATCTTAATGCTAGACATCCTAATCAAAACCACCAATTATCCATCGCACCTTGTCTTATTGTTCCCCTTAAAAACATTGCTTTAAAATGTCAACATAATGTTGGTGAATTCATAGTTTGGATAAATCATATATTGTAGACCACAAGATCTCTCCAAGTGTATGATAATGAACGATGCAAAATCATATAAATGTAATTACGTTGCTCTAAGCTCATGACACTGATGCTTGACATGTATGGATGCCAAATTAATGGCCGTTTGCCCGTGGTGATGTTCTAACCCGCAACATCCTATGTTCGACATGGTATACGTTCGTTTCACTGGTGATAGCTAATCACCCGAACGGGGTTGTCAAACCCAATAGATCTATTCATAACATTCGCGCTCATAATTAACAGTTCATGATAATGGCTCATGATTGGTTACGCTACTTAGCAACATTGTAATCATAATATGAAACTTAACCACTTGTGTTCAGTTGTAAAACATTGCATGTTTTTCACCCCAAAAACTTTGTAAAACAAAAGCATGTAAAACGTGGGGCTATGAACTCACCTTGAGTGAGTAATGTCGAGTGTATCACAATTAACGCGCCACGCGAATTGATCAAATGCAACCTAATTAAATTAAGGTCGTGTAAGTACTGAGTACTTAGTCTAACAACATTGAATATAATCTAATAGTTGTTACATTGTACTATCGTTCGGGCTATCATAATTAAAGAGGTCATGACATGACGTTCGAGGAGTTAGGACACTTTAAATCGTAAATCCAACAACTCGTCGAAACGCCATCCGAAGAGGCCTCATTATGAAACTCCCTAGTAATATAGTACTTTGATAACCACATAATATTCTATATAGCTCAATCACCAACTAATGGTTTTAGAAAAATTGTGTTTAATTAAGTTAAAACGTTTATAATTACCGTTTTAGTAAAACTGGCGTAACTTTCGCGTTTTAAACCCGATTCTTGCGTTTCTTAATGTCCATCTTTCGTATCAAACAGAGTTTATCATCAAATTGATACTTTTGGATTCGGACCTACTGGTGAACTGTAAACTTTTACTGTTCACATCAGACTTGAGCTTTATAAAAAACGTATTTGTCGTCGTAAAACCCGTAAATGTCGTATTTTATTCGTTATAGCTCCGTTTTTAATGATTCTTTTGAGGACGTTCTCGTATTTGAAAGTTCTATATTTTTATGAGGTTTACAAAAATATAACTTTCGTCATGAAATAGTAACTTTTTAATAAAAAAATATAAATAGATAGTTTTATAAAAGTATTACTTGTCGTAACTTGCGAAAATTCCTAACTCGTTCGTATATTAATTGAAAAAATTACGATTCTTATCATTTTGGAATCCAAAAATGTGTATTATTTGTTTAAAAATACTAACCCTTGCTGTTTTTTAATTTTATAAAAGTTTTTATAGACAATTTACATACGACATCGTTTATTAAACGTATAACTCGTTTTTAACGTAACGGGAGCGGTTATTTATTCCGTTTAACAAGTTTCTTACTTTTTCGGAATCGTCGTGAAATGTAATACTTGTAAAAATATTAAAAGAGTATGTAAAAATTCGATTTGGGACAGAATGTTAGCTTGTTTGATAAGTCCATTTTGATCTTTCTTTAATACTTTATTACTTTGTATTTACCACAAGTCTCCATTATCATAACTTTATAAAATCAGACATAGTGAGTCTCATTGTCCATAATAGTCCTTATGTGTCCAAGTTACTTATGTCAACAATCCATTAATCTATTTTAAAATCCCATAACATACTTAAGTAAACTTAATTTACTAGTTTTCTCAATAATCATTTTTATACATAACCAAGTGTGTACAAGTTTATTTCTTTCCATAGGACTTTATTTTAGGGTTATATTAACATGATTAAAAGTCCATAATCAATATTAACATGTCTTATGTATTTCTTTAAGTTGAAACATATTATGAAGTTATGAAAACCCTAATTAATCCATAATCATGTTTACATCAAAACCATATGATACAACATTTTCTCATCCCAATTTAACATGAAAAATTATAACACAACATATATAAAGTTGTAAAATGGTCATTTCAAGTATATAACTCAGTTTCATGCATTAAAACCTAAATGGTGATTTAAGCTATACTAGAAATTATCATATGCATAATAAATGAAAATTATAGCAACATAAAGAGTTTAAATGGACCTTAAGAAGAATGATGCATGATGATGTACAAGTGCAAAACCCTTGTTTAGCCCCAAAAACCAAAACTGCACTTTATAAACCTTACTTTCTTCACTAAACCCTAGCTTTCCTTTTTCTTGATATAACTTCGAAAGGTAACCAATGCTTGCAATTGCCTAGTACATCATAGGAAATGTGGTATATAGATGTAAGTTGTAGAAAATTTTGTATGGATTGAGTTGGTGGTGTTTATGTGCCGTGGCCCAAAGCGAGAGCAAAAGAGCGATTTTGATCACTTTTACCAAGTGTTTTGTGATGAATGAGTTAGTTGCTAGTTGCTTGTATGTTATAAAAGGTGTATACTTGGTCAAGGAGACATAAGGGGTGTCCTAGGGATGGCCAAGGTCATGGTTATTAGTCAAAGAATGGTAGGGATGGGGTATGTCCTCAAATAGTAGAGAACATCCCATGAAAACATGGAATTGTGTTTTAAACTATGCCATTTCATGTTCTTTTCCTCTCTATATCCGGGTTTAAGTACTATGTATGATAATATTGACTAAATATTTGGGTATTGGGTATAAAAACGTGGAGTATTTGTTGAAGCGTAGAAAAGTTTTTGTTTCCGGGAGTGCTAACACGCAATATATCGCGAAACGTATACACTTAACGTATCCAGTTTAAAAATAAAATGAACACAGTTGATAAAAAGCATTAAAATAATTAAATAAAACCCTTGCTGATGTAAACATTTAATTGTTTCATGCCCCGTTTACAGATTTGAACCTAATTTTTTGCGTACGCGATTTAACTTAACGTTTACAATTTTAAGCAAACACGTACAATAATAAAAATAAATAGCACATTTATTGACGTCGTCAAAGACTTGAAAACACAGGGTGTTATACGTTCAACTCCTTGTAACTGAGAATTTATAAATTCATAGTTCAGAGATTTATAATTTCCTTATTCAAATAAAGAAGTAACCTAATTCATTTCAATAGAATGATCATAAATTGTCCTTACTAAGCAATAAACACATGATATGGTAATGTGAAGAAAATGAATCGTTAGATAATAATCAGATGTATTTTGTTTTGTGTTATTGTACCTGACGCCTATTTAATCGAGAATGAAAATGATGTTGCAAGGTATAGGAAGTATTTAGAGTTTGAACAATAATAAGAAATTAGTAGAATTTGACAACAGTCATTTAATATCATAAATAACAAGAAGTAACGGAATTATCATTTTATTATTTCATGGATAACTTTTCATACGAACTTTACATATGAAAAAGAGTTGATGCTTATTCTAAGTATCTCGTAGTAGGATAAAAGTAACAGACGGCGAGGATTGTTGCTTGATGATTGAGGTTTTTAGATTGAAGAAGATTCTGATGAGAGTTGAATATCCTCGAGAGTTGTTTCTAGGATAGAAATCCTAAAGTGAACAAAATTAAACTCATCCCTAAGTATGTTTTCCTGTGGCCCTGTTGTTTGCTTTTGAGCACCGATTCGCATAATGTCCTTTCTTTCCACAGGCATTACAAGTTACGGATACCGTTTGTAGATTGTTTCTAGTGGTTTTGTTTCTGCAGTTCTTGGTCAGATGACCTACTCTGTTGCAAGTCCGGCACTTGACAGTACAAGGACCTATGTGATGTAGGGTGCATCTTTCACACAAAGGACGGTTTCCAGTATATCCGTTGGTGGCAGTATAAATCTTGAAGGTTTCTTGTCTTCTATTCTGCTGTCGGTGGTAATCATTGTTACGGTTGTTATCGTTGTAGTTATTCTGATAGTTGTTGTTGACGATGTTTCCTTTATTCTTAAGTTTTCGTTTGCGATCATTGGTTTCTTGTACAGAATCACGCTTTATTATCTGATCCATTAACCTCTGGGATATGTTGATGGCTTCCTCCAAAGTTTGAGGCTTCGAGGCAGTAACATTTCCTTCAATCTTGCGGTAAGCCCCCCGATGAAAGCTTCTATAAGTTTCTCAGAATTCGGCACCATGTTTGGACATAAGATTGTTAATTCTTGGAATCTTCTAGTATAAGTCTTGAGATCACTTCCATTTACAGTTAGTCCATAAAATTCATCTTCCATTTTCTTGATCTCAGTTTGAGGACAGTACTTGTTCGTCAGAAGCCTTTTTAACTCAGTCCAGGTGATTTGATTAGCTTGCTCTATTTCTATAGGCTGGGCATGTGCATTCCACCAGGACAAGGCATCATCAGTTAAAGTACCAGTAGCAAATGTTACTCTGTCTTCCTCGGCACACTTGCTACGAGAAAACACTGACTCAGTACGTTCAAACCAGCGAATGAGGTCAACAGCTCCTTCTGTGCCATTGAAGTAGAAAGGTTGACAGTTTATGAATTCTTTGTAGTTTCCTCTTTTTGCTACAGGAATTTCTTTGGGTTCAGTGTTCCTATTGGAATTGTCAGAAGTTGCCATGGCAGCAGCTTGTGCTTTCAGAGCTAAGGAGATGCCATCATTAATCAGTTGTCGGATGGTATCCAAAGTTATGACTGGTGTTTCAGATGTTGACGTCCTTTTGGGAGGCATTCTATCAACAAAAGATGATACGTAGTAAGAATGATATCATAAGTTTTGAAAAGTAATAAAAGAGAATGTGATGCTTAAAATGCTTAAAGAGAAATGCTTATTTTTGAATTTTAAGCACTTAGAGTTATGATAAAGACGAAATAACACTCCATACGGCGTATCGAACCCCTCTGGATACGACGTATGGATGTGTCTGGACGTTATCAGTCTGTAATTTAATTTCAGTACTTTAAAATTTTTAATTATTTTTACAGGAACCATACGACATATCCTAGGGTTTGGGGTATTGATCCCTGTACAGTTGTGTGTTTAATTGTTTTCCTGCATTGTAACCATTGTATAACCGAGATAGGAATTCCACCTTTGTCTTCTAATCTTTATTATGCAGGACCTTGCTATAAAGAAATCGACGATATGGTATACTCTTAAAAAGACGTGTGTTGAACTCATACGAGCATTCTGAAGCCTCGTCAACACACTTTTGCTTAAGAAATCAAATTTGAGAATCATCCCGAGCAACATATCAGGGGAGTTCCTTGTTCTAATTCTATTTCCTATTTTCTTTAATTGTTTTATCTATACAACGAGGACGTTGTGTAATCTAAGTGGGGGGATGGAGAATTAGAACGCCTACTTGTCCTTTCTTTTACAAATATATGCTACATGCTTAAATTATGCAAAATTTAAAATTTTTTCTTGCATAACTTTTGTAAAAATCAATAGTTACATGACGCCGCGCACTATAACCCTTAATGCCAAATTGTGAGAATTAAGCCTATTCCATTTCCAAACATTTACTAAAAATACCACAAAAATTATGAGTGTGCCGGTGATGTAGTGGACTTTAGAACTTGGCCTGATATATCACTCGAGACCACAATGATGGGTACTATAGATTTAGATGGAGAAACATTTTTAACTGGTAAATTTCTAGGAATACACCAAAAAGCCTAAATGTTGTAAAATTAACTAACTACACTAGTTAATTAAATCCATTTAAGGATCTAGGTTTTAAAAACTTAAGTAAATTAGTGTTAAGTAAGTTTTACAAACCTGAGGCTCTGATACCACTTGTTGTTCCCACTTAGTTAGTGAACAATAACTACAAAGTTATCATTAACTAACTCATGACATGCATGTAAAGTAAACAAATTGTTGTTTGAAAAGATTTGTGTATGTAAATGTAAATAGCAAGTAAAAGACACAAAATTAACTTTTCAACATTTAACTATTTTTATTAAGAATTATACCTCATTGTATGCGGAACTACAATGGGGATTGAATGACAATGTGTGTGTGTGTGATCTCCTCACTAATAACTTTGCATAAACCTAAAGTGTTATGCAAAGTTAACTACTATGCTAACCAACTGAGCTTGCTCAGGGACTTAGTAGATTTAGAAGAGTAGATGTGTGTTTGTGAAAGATACGACTTTGAATGCACAAACTTGACATCTACTCCATTATAATAGTTATATTTATACTACTTAGGTAGGGTCACACCTCTTAGGTGTTGAGTACTTATCTTAGATCTAATAGGTTAGTACATGTTGTAACACCCCTATTTTTACATATAGCAGCGGAAGCTAATCTGGGGTATTACTTCAAGGTACAACAGTCATAATCATAGAAAATGAATCAAAAAGAGTCGTTTTTGAAAATAAGTTATCATTCATTATTTCTTTAGAGTTTTTACAAACGAGAGGTTCCCAAAATCTATACAATAAAGTTTGAATGATAACGGTTTTTCCATCGTCATGTCCTCGCCACTCCGTGCCATTAGTTACCTGAGATAAAACATGCTAAAAAGTCAACACAAAGGTTGAGTGAATCCATAGGTTTAAGTAATATAATTTGAATGCAAATGCGATATTTGGGTTACGTTGATATACACCCAGTATTGAAAACATATTTATTATTGCCATTAGCTCATGAATCCGATGCCTTAGGTTATAATGATAATATTGCCCCTGCGGGCACCTTTGCCAAAATACCCGCGTGATTTCTAATGATGTGCAATTGGTTATCGTTACTGGATACACCAACGGGGAGTCCAACCCAAATAGATCTATTCACATCATTCGCGCTTACTACGGAGAGTAATTAACGGTTCATGATTATGGGGACTTAAAGGCAAAGCAGTTACTTAGGCAATAGTAAATTGAAATAGCATGTAGAAATAATTGCATTCATGTTTATAGCATGTATCTCCCTCGCGGGTTTATAAAAAGATTGAAATGCGAGGCTATGAACTCACCTGAACAGTTATAGGGAAATTGATAGCTAATGTATAGGGAATGAAGGTAACGGCTTCAACACGGCAATCACAGACAACCTGGGTTAATATATGGCAAGTCTTAGTTTGATTGTATATATAAGTTTTTGGATATCGATGTTGGTTTTGATATAAAAATTATCATAACACCGTTCGGGCCATCATAGTTTAGAAGCCATTCTATAAACGTTTGAGGAGCGAGGGCACTTTAAATCGTAACACCAAAAATACTCAACAGAACGTAATACATGATGAAACTTCTTTATATGTAGGCTCCCTAGTATTGTGGTTTGTTATGGATCCCGCGGACATGATTTTTGAAAGCACAATTGATGATGAATGATATTAGATTAGAATATATAGCAATTTTAAGGCCATTTTATTAAATAATATGGAATGTTAAGCACGAGGAGCGTTATTAATGTTATGTCTTGTAATGTTTTGATATATATTTTTACACTTTTTCAAAAATTTTTACATTTTAGACCACCGGGTTTGGAAAAACTGCAGGGACCCTTGGGTTTGCATTTTTACGACTTTGGTCCTTAAACTTTTATTGATATACCAAGTAAACAGTATACTTTAAAAAGTGACAAATAGGACCCATATAGTTTTAACTTTGATAAATGGACACATTTTAGGCCGTTTAGTTATATGTTCTTTAATTTACGAGATTTACCCTTGCATGGATAATAATTAACCAAAAACTTGTCAAATTTCCATGCATCCTTAATTTACTTTTCATTAGTCTTTCTATAAGTTATAATAAACTAAAATATGAAGATTAAACAACCATATAGTTTTAATTTAACGATTCGTTAAGTTAAAAGGTAAAACGGGTCAAATTAGGGTTTCAAAATGAAAACGCGTGGGTTTTAAGGTCAAATTCTCTTATGACTTATCAAAGCACTTATTTTAACATTATAATAGCTTATTAGGATTGATTATAACAAAAGTTTACAAGTTTAACCCATAGTTTAAGTAAAAACATGAATTAGGTTTGGTGTGTACGATTTGGATCAAAAAAGGCTAAAACTTAGGTTTTTGAGGTTCAAAAGCTTTTTATTCTGATTTTAGCAAGAACATATGAACATTATGACGTTACATGAGCAGAATATAAGCTTATAGAACCTGGTTTAAGCTTATAGCTTGGAAACGGGTCAGAATCGGGACTTTCGGCTTCGTACGGCTAGAGTAACGACTCCCGGGCTTCGTTTCTTGGTTTCTTTTGCTTCCTTTCTGTACTTGAGACTTCTTAAGATCTATTAGAATTCATATTGAGCAAGGAGTTGCTACTATGAAGGGTTATAGAGGAGGAAGTGGGGGATGAAGAAGAATGAACACACTATGCCATTTTAGACCCATATGAGGTATTAATGAGTAAGCAAGCCTTAGGATCTGGTCTTAACACATAGAGGGTCTAGGTTATGATGTGTAGAAGCTAGGAAATCAATGGTGGAGGTCTATGAAGTAGCTTTGATGAGGTGTTTGTGGTTGGTGTATGCCGCGGCTGAAGAGAACAAAGGAGAGGCCATGTGCTCTTAATTTTGACCAAGGATTGGTCTAAGTAGGTGCATAAGCTGCTTGAAGGTTTCTAGAAGAGTTCTTGGGTGGTCATTTGTACATGGTAGCAATTTAGAGGGGTTAAAATGGTCATAGAAGCAAACCGGGTCTATTTTGGGTTTGACGGGTTCTTCAAAGGTTTTAACAAGGTACATTGTGTTATAAATGATTAAGGAATGATGAAATAGGTTGTTAAGGTCTGGTATTAAAGTAATTAGCAAAGATTAGCAATTCGTTTGGGTTAAAACGGATTAGAATTGAAGAAATGGGAGTACGGGTTCAACTAGGGCTCGTTTAGGGTTTTCTTGACTTTCTTGGCTTATATTTTGCATACTCTTGATTAGGAATGATGGAATACAAATCCTAGGGCTTATATAAAGTATTATAAATGAAGTTTGGTCATTGGTTTAAGTTATAATGGGTTGAAATTGAGAAAACGGGTCAAAGTTACAATTAGGGCATAATTAGGGTTTTCTGGATTCGTTAAGGTTTTCTAGGCTTTGATTTCTTGCACATTGCCAAGTTAATGATAGATAATGATTTTTAAACTCATTTTATGAGTTTATAATGGCCCTTGGTTGGTTATTTGGGATTAGAATGGTTTAAAACGAGTAAACGGGTTAAATGAACCAATTAGAGTTCATGTAGGGTTCTAGGATTTATTATCGTACAAGTTGGTGAAATGTTGAATTATGATGAGATAATGATATGTATAGGATTGATATGATTGTAAAATAAGTTTCACAAATCATTTTGAGTGTTGGTATGGGTTTATAATGGATAAAAAGCCATGATACAGGGTCATGGTTTAGAAACTAGCTTGGTTTTAGGGTTTAGGGTTTTGAATTTGGGTTTTGAGTGTAAAAAAGATGTATGAATAGGCTTATTGTATGGAATAATTAGGGTTAATATATTGTAAAATGAGTATATTAGCTTGCTTAAGTGGTATTGAAGAGATGGAGATGAAAATTGGAGGGTAAAAGGCTATTTTAGAAGTCATGCTTATTGATTGTACTTTGAGCTATTAGTGATTTGTTTTTGACTTGAAGAGATTTTATATTTTAAATGAGATATCATATTACTTGTACATATGCTTTAGTAGCTTGTGCATTCACTTAAGGAGTTAACCCTTCCATGATAATGGTTTAAAGGGGGGGGGTTTTTTCTACTACGGGCATCCGATAATGGTTTAACCGTTTTGTTATGATGTTGCAAATGGTATCTTTTAGGAATATTGTACCTTGTAATAATGATATTATGATATAGACTTGATATGTTATGATGTTTGCTTGACATATATGAAGATAGGATTGCCATATGTAGGTTGTCTGAGTCCGTTAACTTGAGTTATGCAGGTTATATTGCATATTGAGATATTGGCAAAGTAATGTAATGTAATAAAGCAAAAAATTTCCCTAAAAAAGGTGAGTTCATATATAATTGAAGATTTATACATCATCTAACTTATTAGATGGATATTTACATTTATGAAAAAATGTGGTTGTTAAGTCTCCACCCTTACAGAATCTCGTCCTGAGATTTTAATGAACTTGAAGTGATGTCTTTCGAAAATAGATGAGGATATTTGGCACGAATTTCGTCTTCACGTTCCCATGTAAATTTTGGTCCTCTTTTAGAGTTCCATCATACTTTGATTATAGGAATACGACTTCGCTTGAGTTGCTTGATCTCACGGTCCATAACTTCTACTGGTTCTTCTACAAAGTTGAGTTTGTCGTCGAGTTGAAGTTCTTTCATTGGAATAACGAGAGATTCGTCGGATAAGCATTTCTTGAGATTAGAAACGTGGAAAGTATTGTGGATACTACTAAGCTCTTCAGGAAGCTCTAGTTTGTATGCTACTAGGCCAATTCGTTCAAGAATTTTGAATGGTCCAATGTATCGTGGATTAAGCTTTCCTCGTTTTCCGAATCGAAAGATACCCTTGCGAGGTGATACTTTCAACATAACACGATCGCCAACTTGAAATTCTAAAGGCTTTCGCCTTACATTGGCGTAACTTCTTTGTCGATCTCTTGCAGCTTGCAAGCGTTGACGAATTTGTACGATCTTTTCAGTGGTTTCTTGAATTATTTCTGGTCCTGTAAGTTGAGAATCTCCAACTTCGGCCCAGCAAACAGGTGATCTACACTTTCGTCCATAAAGTGCTTCAAACGGTGCTGCCTTGATACTGGCATGATAATTGTTGTTGTATGAAAATTCTACCAATGGTAAATGTTTATCCCATCCTTTTCCAAAATCTATGACACAAGCTCGTAGCATGTCTTCGAGTGTTTGGATGGTTCTTTCTCTTGTCTCCATCGGTTTTAGGGTGATATGCTGGACTTTTTTCTATTGATGTATTAAAGCATTTTGCAATGACTGCCAGAATCTGGATGTGAAATGACTGTCATGATCCGAGATGATAGAGTTTGGCATGCCAGGCGAGAGACTATATCTTTGATGTATAAACTTGTAGAGTTTTCCATACTATCAGTCGCTCGAATGGGTATGAAATGAGATGATTTGGTAAGACGATCGACAATGACCCAGATGGTATCATGTCCGGTTGAGGTTTTGGGTAGCTTTGTGATGAAATCCATTGTTATTCTTTCCCATTTCCACATAGGAATTTCTGGTTGTACCAATAAGCCGGATGGCTTTTGACATTCTGCTTTAACTCTAGAACATGTCAAACATTTGCTAACATATTCTGCGATGATTGCCTTCATGTTAGGCCACCAATAGAGTTTCTTTATATCATGGTACATCTTATCAGAACCCGGGTGAATAGAATATTTTGATTTATGAGACTCGTGCATGATTAAGTCTCTTAAACCGCCAAAAAGTGGTAACCAGCTTCGGTTTTTGATACAACGAGTTCCATCAGGACGAATTTCAAATGATTTGTCCATTCCTCGTAGGTTCTCGTTTTTGACATCTTCTTCTTTGAGGGCTTCATTTTGGGCTTCGAGGATTTGAAATGGTAATTTTGGATGAACGGTTAAGATTAATGCTCGAACTCGGAGGGGTTTGATTCGTTTCTTTCGACTTAAGGCATCTGCTACAACATTTGCCTTTCCGGGATGATAACAAATTTCACAATCATAATCTGCGAGTAGTTCTAACCATCGGCGTTGCCTCATATTCAATTCTTTTTGTCGAAGAATATGTTGAAGGCTCTTGTGATCAGTAAAAACTGTACATTTTGTACCGTATAGATAGTGTCTCCAGATTTTAAGAGCGAATATTACTGCTCCTAATTCGAGATCATGAGTGGTATAGTTTTCTTCATGAGGTTTGAGTTGTCGAGATGCATTAAGCACATGACTTTTTATCGTGGCATTAGTAACAGCTCTAATCCTGAAGAGATGCATCAAGTAAAGACAAAATTTATCGTTTCCTTCTGGTAAGTAAGATTGGTGCTTCACAGAGTTTTTTGTTTAAGAAGGTGAAAAGCTGATTCTTGTTCTTCGACCCCAGGTATTCGCTTGTTCTTCTAGGTTTAATTTAGTGCAAGCTTTGCAATCTTTGGAACAACCTGCGAATAAATCTTCGATAATAGCCGGCGAGTCCTAAGAATTGACGTACTTCTGTGGGTGTAGTGGGAGATGTCCAATTCTTAACTGCTTTGATTTTGGCAGGGTCAACATGAAGTCCTTGATTATCGATGAGATGACCAAGAAATTGCACAATTGTATCTGAAAATCACATTTAGAGAAATTGGCATACAATTTCTCTTTTCAGAGTTAATTCCAAGATTACTTCTGAGATGTATTTGCAATGTTCTTCTTTGTTGCGAGATTAAAATAAGAATATCACGTTGCATACAATGTACAAAACCTTATCCAGATAAGGTTTACAAACACGAGTCAATGAGATCCATGAATACATCTAGTGCCTTTGTTAAACCAAATGGCATGGCTTGAAATTCAGTTAGTGTCGTATCTCATTCTGAAAGCTAGTCTTAGGAATATCTCTTCCTTTAACCTTCTCAGTTGATGATAACCTGATCTTTAGTCAACTTTTTGAATAATCGCTTAACCATTGAAGTTGATCGAATAAGTCATCGATCCTGGGCAATGGGTAACGATTCTTTAATGTAAGTTTATTCAACTCTCGTATCAATACTCATCTGAATAGATCCGTTTTCTTTTTAACAAAAGTCAGGAGCTCCCCAAGGCGGTCGTACTTGGTCGAATGAACCTGGATCGGTTAGTTCTTGAAGTTGATTAGACAACTCCTGCATTTCTGAAGGAGCTAATCTATAAGGTGTTCGAGCTATAGGTGTTGCTCCGGGGATTAAGTCGATTTGGAATTCTACTTGGCGAATGGGAGGGATACCAGGTAGATCTTCAGGAAAGACATCTGGAAATTCTTTAACTACGGAAATGTCTTTGAGTCTCTTCTCGTCTGCTTTCTTCTCCATAACTTGGATCATAAAAACTTGACAACCTCGGGATATATATTTTTTGGTTTTTATACAGGATATGAGATTTAGTCGAGTTTTACTTCGATCACCTCGAATGATTAGAGTTTCACCGTCGATAGGAATGTGAACAACTTTCTCGTCACAAAGAATTTTGGCATGATATTTGGATAACCAGTCCATACCAATGACTACGTCGAAACTACCAAGTTTAATTGGCATGAGATCGATTTCAAAAGGTTGATTTAGCAAAGTTAAGTAAGCCATTTAATAACTGTGTTTTGTGTGCTTACTAAGTTTCCGTCAGCATTTCGATATTATAAATAGTTATTTACTATAATAGACGGAATAATTTAGCATAGAGGCAAGCGATAAGGATAATAAAATCTTCTATCAGCGAGGAATCTTAATAATACCCTGGACTAATGCGATTATTATGATTTAGGAGAAACATACCCGTAACGACGTTTGGGTCTTGTTGGGCATTCTTATCTCTCAGCATGTAGGCTCTTCCTTGGGCATTAATGTTGGTCTTTTGGCACTGATTTGTGTAGTGTCCTTTCTCACCACAGGCATGGCAAACCACTGTCACTGGGAGTTGATTACTTCTGGTGGCTGGCTTCTTGCTTCGGCAGTTCTTGCTTAGATGGCCCATTCTATTGCAATTATTACACCTACCAGTACAGGGTCCGGTGTGATGGTAATTGCACCTTTTACACAGAGGGAGATCTCCGGCATACCTACCGTTTTCTGATGAAGTAACAGCATAGGCTCTACCAGCTTCTTGTCTTCGGTTCTGTTGTCGACGATTATTGGTGTTGCGGTAGTTGTTGTTGCTGCGGGAGCTGTTGTTGAAAGTTCTTCTGTCGTCAAACTTTCTTTTGTTGTCACTCGATACTTGCATTGGAGCATGCTTAGTTACTTGATCCATTAGCCTTTGGGCTATGTTGATGGCTTCCTCTAAAGTTTGAGGTTTTTGAGGCGTAGCACCTTTCTTCAATGCTTCGAGGTAGACCTCCGATAAAAGCTTCCAAGAGTTTATCGTTGTTTGGCACCATGTTCGGACATAGAACCGTTAATTCTTGGAATCTTCTAACATAAGGTTTAAGATCATTTCCCTTTACAATCAGATTGTAAAGTTCTTCTTCCATCTTCCTGATCTCAGTCCGAGGACAATACTTGTTCGTCAGAAGCCTTTTTAACTCAGTCCAGGTGATTTGATTGGCTTGCTCTATTCCCATAGGCTGGGCATATGCATTCCACCAGGACAAGGCATCGTCAGTTAAAGTACCAGTAGCAAAAGTTACTTTGTTTTCTTCGGCACATCTGCTACGAGAAAACACTGATTCGGTTCGTTCAAACCAACGAGTAAGACCTACTGCTCCTTCCGTACCATTAAAGTAGAAAGGTTGACAGCTAATGAATTCTTTGTAGTTTCCCGTTTTCACTGCAGGAGTTCCAGTAGGACCGGTGTTCCTGTTGGGATTACTAGCACTTGCCATTGTCGCAGCTTGAGCTTCTAGAGCCGAGGTGACACTATCAGCTACTAACTTTCTAATGGCATCTTGAGTCATAGTCGGTGCTTCCGTTGTTGATGCTCTTTTTGGAGGCATTCTATCAACAAAAGATAACACGTAATAAGAATGATATCACAAGTATAATGCTTGTTCTTCTTTAAAATGATTAAAGAGAAATGCTTATTCTTGAAATGCTTAAAGAATAATGCTTTATTTAAGCATTTTTAACAATGGTGATATCTAAAGGTTATAGTATGATGATGAATGTACGATGGATGAATGATGAGATGTAATAAAGCAGGAAAAGCAACAAGGTATGAAACGGGATTGCCTTTATATTAGAACAACTTGCCTTTTTACTGTACATAGTCAAGATTTGACAAGTGTTTTTATTTATACCACACATCCCGTGGCTAGGTTAAGGCTAAAGACTGGAATTTAAACTAGAAACTAGAAACTAGATGATCACTGAATGCGGTTCTGGAGTTCGATGATAGAGTTCATGAGTTTTTCTATATCTTCTTGGTGACGAGTTTCCATATCATTGATGACTTCTGCCAATTCCGCGATTCTGTAGCGAGCTAAGGAGATCTTATGGTTGGATCCTATTTGCTTTCTCCGGAGTTTAGTGATCTGAGTATGAGCTTGCTGGAGTTCTGCTGCTAAGGCGTCAAAATCACGTTGGATGATTATTGTTCCTTTACCGAGACCTTCGATGCCGTTTTCAATCTGTTCAAAACGTTCAGGAGGGATTTCTTCTAGATAACCTTGGATACCCTGAATTTGCTCTTCATGACGTTTGATAGCTGATTTCCGGGAAGTTTCACCAATCTCAAGAGCTTGAGGTTGGGATGGGGTAGATGGAGATAACTGCATTGGTGAAAGGAGTCCTTCTGGGAGAAAGAATTCTTGAGTTTTAGGTGGTATGATAATTGGAGACGGGATTGGTGACTTTTCAGTATAGAAAGCTTGTAAGGCTTTCATGTAAGGATCATCGAGAAATAACGAAAGGGTCGGTGAAGTTAGCGGGACAATTCCAAATGAATTGGAAGCACTGGAGTAAGTTTTCCCTAGAGAGGTCGGGACATAATCCGGAGAAGCCGGAGGAACATAGTTTGGGAAATTAGAAGAAAAGACATCCTCCAAATTAGAAATAGGACGATCGGGGGAAGACATCGTTCTGTTAATAACCCAGCAGTAAATAACATAAGTTATTTATTTAGTAATATAATAGTTATGTAACTTTACATACCATTCCGGGAGATATAGCGGCACGGAGGACTTTCTTGGATGGAAAAAGAAAAGTAGTTATAGTTAAGGTTTTAACCTTGTTCTCTATAACGTTGGCTCTTGATACCAAATCTGTAACACCCCCATTTTTACATATAGCAGCGGAAGCTAATCTGGGGTATTACTTCAAGGTACAACAGTCATAATCATAGAAAACGAATCAAAAGAGTCGTTTTTGAAAATAAGTTATCATTCATTATTTCTTCAGAGTTTTTACAAACGAGAGGTTTCCAGAATCTAAAATACAACATTTGAATGATAACGGTTTTTCCATCTTCGTGTCCTCGTCACTCCGTGCCATTAGTTACCTGAGATAAAACATGCTAAAAAGTCAACACAAAGGTTGAGTGAAATCCATAGGTTTAAGTAATATAATTTGAATGCAAATGCGATATTTGGGTTACGTTGATATACACCTAGTATTGAAAACATAATTTATTATTGCCATTAGCTCATGAATCCGATGCCTTAGGTTATAATGATAATATTGCCCCTGCGGGCACCTTTGCCAAAATACCCGCGTGATTTCTAATGATGTGCAATTGGTTATCGTTACTGGATACACCAACGGGGAGTCCAACCCAAATATATATATTCACAACATTCGCGCTTACTACAGAGAGTAATTAACGGTTCATGATTATGGGGACTTAAAGGCAAAGCAGTTACTTAGGCAATAGTAAATTGAAATAGCATGTAGAAATAATGCATCATGTTTATAGCATGATCTCCCTCGCGGGTTTAATAAAAAAGACTTGAAATGCGAGGGCTATGAAACTCACTGACCAGTTATAGGGAAATGATATAATGTATAGGGAATGCAAGTACGGCTTCAACCCATGGCAATCACAGACAACCTTGGTTAATATATGGCAATTATTTGTTTGATTGTATATATAGTTTTTTGATATCGATGTTGGTTTTGATATAAAAATTATCTAAACTCCGTTGGGCCATCATGTTTTGTAGTCATTTAGTAAACGTTAGGAGCTAGGGCACTTTAAATCTAAACTCAACAACTCAGACAGAACGTAATACCAAGATGCAAACTTAATAATATGATAAGCTCCTTAGAATGTGGTATGTTTGGATACGGGGACATATTTTTGAAAGCACATTGATGTTGAATTATATAAGGATTGAACATAAGCAGTTTTAGCATTTTATACAATATCTGGATTGAAATGTTAAGCACGAGGAAGCGTTAATTAAAGTTATGTCTGGTAATGTTTTAAATATGATTTTACACTTTTTCAAAATGTTACATTTTAGACACTGAAGGTTGGAAACTGCAAGGTAGGACCTTGGGGTTGCTTTTTTAGATTTGGTCATTAATACTTTTTATTGATATACCAAGTAAACCTCTATCACTTTATTAATAAGTGCATAATAGACCCCTATAGTTATAACTTTGATAAAATGACACTTTTAGTCCTTTTAGTTATAAGTTTCTGAAATTTACGATATATACCCCTTGCATGGATTATAATTACAAAACATGTCCAAATTGCCATGCAAGCTTAATTTAACATTTCAATAGTCATTTATAAGTTATAATAAACTAAAATATGAAGATTTAACACAACATAAGTTTAATTTAACGATTCGTTAAGTTAAAAGGTAAAACGGGTCAAATTAGGGTTACAAAATGAAAACGCGCGCTTTTTAAGGTCAAATTCTCTTATTACTTATCAAAGCACTTATTTTAATATTATAATAGCTTATTAGGATTGATTATAACAAAAGTTTACAAGTTTAACTCATAGTTTAAGTAAAAACATGAAATTAGGGTTTCGGGTGTACGGTTTTGGATCAAAAAGGCATAACACTTAGGTTTTTGAGTTCAAAGCTTTATATTATGATTTTAGCAAGATCATATGAACATTATGACGTTACATGAGCAGAATATAAGCTTATAGAACCTGGTTTGAGCTTATAGCTTGGAAACGGGTCAGAATCAGGACTTTCGGGCTTTCGTACAGGCTAGAGTAAAGATCCAGGGCTTCGTTTTGTGTCTTTTGCTTCCTTTCTGATAACTGAGACTTCTTAAGATCTATATATTAATGTTAGTTAAGCTTAATGGGATAGATTATAACAATAGTTTACAAGCTTAGCTTATAGATTAAGCAAAAACATGAAATTAGGGTTTCGGGTGTACGGTTTTAGATCAAAAAGGTATAACACATAGGTTTTTGAGTTCAAAGCTTTATATTATGATTTTAGCATGATCATATGAACATTATAAAGGTATGAATACAGAATATAAGCTTAGAGAACCTGGTCTTGAGCTTATAGCTTAGAAACGGGTCAGAATCAGGACTTTTAGCTTCGTATGCCTAGAATAATGACTCCTGGGCTTCGTTTCTTGGTTTATTTTGCTTCCTTAATGTACTTGAGCCTTATTAAGATCTCTTAGGATCTATTAGAGCAAAGGATTGCTTCTATGTAAGGGTTATAGAGGAGGAAGTGGGGGATGAAGAAAAATGAAGTGTTATGGTTCCTATTTATAGGTGAAATGATCTTGGTGACCAAGGTAAGCTTATGATCTGAGTTAGGACATGTTTAAGGGCTAGAGGGTGATAAGGAGGGTCTAGAGGATGAGTTGATAGGGCTAGAAACTAGCTTGAATGAGGCGTGTACCTCTTTTGATGCCGCGACTAAGGATAAGAGAACAAGCAACCATGTGATGAATTTTAAACAATATAAGTTGAACATATTTGAAGAGAGGTGCTTGTAAGCAGCTTTCACTTCAAGTAGGTGCATCATCAAGGTGCTTGAATGCAAGAAAAACTTTCAAAATGGGTCAAAATGCAAAGGTTATGAGTTTCGGGTACATTAGGGCTTAATTAGGGTTTTCAAGCTTGAATTTCGTGTACATTTGATTAGGAATGATAGGTTACTGATCCTAAGACTTATATTAAGGATTATAATCAAAAGTTGATAGGTGGTTTGGGTTAAAATGGGTAGAAAATGAGTAAACGGGTCAAAAGTTACAATTAGGGCACAATTAGGGTTTTCTAGCTTTGTTTCTTGTACATTGATGTTAATATGGTGAAATGATGATGGAAAGTGATTGAGAATGTTTTAAATTAAGTTATTATAACTTAATTGAGTGTTGGTTTGGGTTTACAATGGATAAAAATGAAGAAACGAGTCATGGTTTAGAAACTAGCTCGGTTTTAGGGTTTAGGGTTTTGAATTAGGGTTTTGAGTGTAAAAAGATGTATGAAAGCTTATGAATAGAATAATTAGGGTTTACACATTGTATATTGAGTGTAGTAGCTTGTACATAAGTGGTGGTGAAGAAATTAGAATGAAAACGGAGGTAAAATGGCTATTTTAGAGATCATGCTTAATGACTTATATATTGAGCTTTTAAAGACTTGTACTTTGACTTGAAGAGATTTTATATTTCAAATGAGATGTTATATTGTTTGTACATATGCTTTAGTAGCTTGTGCATTCACTTTAGATATTAATCATTCATGGAATTAGGGTTTAGAGGCATCCGATAACGGTTTAAAGCCCGTTTTGATATAATGTTGCAAATGGTACATTATATGAGCAATGTACTTTGTAATAATGATATTATGATATTGAATTGACATATTATGATGATTGCTTGACATATATGAAGATAGGATTGCCATATGTAGGTTGCCTGAGCTCGTTAACTTTAGTTATGCAAGAAATGTTGCATATTGAGATATTGGCAAAGTAATGTAATGTAATAAAGCGAAAAATTTCCCTGAAAAAGGTGAGTTCATATATAATTGATAGATTGTACATCATCTAACTTAATAGATGGATATTTACATTTATGAAAATTGTGGGTTGTTATAAATTCGTTCATGATTTAGGAAATAGTTACACAGATCATCACAAGGGTGACAAGACAACAACACTATGAGAAGCAATCTAGGGAGTAATACATGATTAAATAAACACAATCTTTTATCTTATTGTTATCACCAGTAGCGTAGAATTATATTTAGTTAATAGCTAAAACCAACCAATCTCTCCAATATATGATTTACATGCTTTCCATAAAATATAAAAATACAAAAATAATCTTCTCTCAACCCTTAGAACTCTGATAGACCGTGATCAAGCCTTCCTAACCTATTCCCTGAGTGAACGATAACAACCCCCGAGTCTTGCCTATACTACTCCTACAACGATCAGGTGCTCTACCCGGGGAGTTGTAAAACTTCTTGTAGAAGTCCTACGGGTTTCTCCTCCAAAAGGATTGACGTCCACTGACTCATCGTCTGAGACGATTTCAGCCAATAGCTATGGTATTAGTGGTCGAACGGAATCGTAGAGAGGGCTACAGGAATACCATCAACCACCATGGGAGATGAGAATCCTATCCGTACTCTAGGAGATTACTTTCATGAGGTTAGGGTTTAGGGCATCCGATAATGGTTTAAAGCCCGTTTTGATATGATGTTGCAAATGGTACCTTTTAGGAATAATGTACCTTGTAAAAATGATATTATGATATTGAATTGACATGTTATGATGTTTGCTTGACATATATGAAGATAGGATTGCCATATGTAGGTTGTCTGAGTCCGTTAACTTGAGTTATGCATGTTATATTGCATATTGAGTTATTGGCAAAGTAATGTAATGTAATAAAGCAAAAAATTTCCCTGAAAAAAGGACTTGGTACAAACTACCTTATAGCTTTACCAACCTACGTATATGCTAGCTCTGATATTCTTACTCTCTAACCAACATCCAGCGATTAGATTTAATAACACTAACCACCACGCCCTCATATACCGCAGCGCTCAACTTACACTTCGCGATACGGAAGACATGACTCTAAGCCCTACAAGTTATGCTTGACATCGATGAAGGATATTATGTGCTTACGAATGTTCCGTTCTTCACAGTTCTCCTCATTAAACTCAGGTCTACTATATTTAGTAAGTTTAAAAGTTGTCCATCTTACGCCGCTCTTATGTAGAGCAGAAAAAAACACAAACACAAGACTAGACATAGGCCCTCCACCCTCCCCCCCCAAGCCACATCTCCCCCGGTTCGTGAAGTAAAGAGATCTCAAGAACACCCGGTCCATAACTTCTACTGGATTCTTCTACAAAGTTGAGTTGTCGTCGAGTGAAGTTCTTCCTGCGCCGCCGTCCACTCGCCTCTCCCCACCCCCCCCCCCCCCCCCCCCCCCCCCCCCCGCCTGCCTCCTGCTTCAGGAATAAGCACTTCTTGAGATTAGAAACGTAGAAAGTATTGTGGATACTACTAAGCTTTTCAGGAAGCTCTAGTTTGTACGCCACTGGGCCAATTCGTTCAAGAATTTTGAATGGTCCAATGTATCGTGGATTAAGCTTTCCTCGTTTTCCGAATCGAAAGATACCCTTGCGAGGTGATACTTTCAACATAACACGATCGCCAACTTGAAATTCTAAAGGCTTTCGCCTTACATTGGCGTAACTTCTTTGTCGATCTCTTGCAGCTTGCAAGCGTTGACGAATTTGTACGATCTTTTCAGTGGTTTCTTGAATTATTTCTGGTCCCGTAAGTTGAGAATCTCCAACTTCGGCCCAGCAAACAGGTGATCTACACTTTCGTCCATAAAGTGCTTCGAACGGTGCTGCCTTGATACTGGCATGATAACTGTTATTGTACGAAAATTCTACCAATGGTAAATGTTTATCCCATCCTTTCCCGAAATCTATAACACAAGCTCGTAGCATGTCTTCGAGTGTTTGGATGGTTCTTTCACTTTGTCCATCGGTTTCAGGATGATATGCTGTACTCATGTCTAGTTGAGTACCCAAAGCATTTTTCAATGATTGCCAGAATCTAGATGTGAAATAACTGTTACGATTCGAGATGATAGAGATTGGCACGCCATGTCGAGAGACTATTTCTTTGATGTATAACCTCGTAAGAGTTTCCATACTATCCGTCGCTCGAATGGGTATGAAATGAGCTGATTTGGTAAGACGATCGACAATGACCCAGATGGCATCATGTCCGGTTGAGGTTTTGGGTAGCTTTGTAACGAAATCCATTGTTATCCTCTCCCATTTCCACATAGGAATTTTTGGTTGTACCAATAAGCCGGATGGCTTTTGACATTCTGCTTTAACTCTAGAACATGTCAAACACTTGCTAACATATTCTGCGATGATTGCCTTCATGTTAGGCCACCAATAGAGTTTCTTTAAGTCATGGTACATCTTATCAGAACCCGGGTGAATAGAATATTTTGATTTATGAGACTCATGCATGATTAAGTCTCTCAAACCGCCAAAAAGTGGTAACCAGCTTTGGTTTTTGATACAACGAGTTCCATCAGGATGAATTTCAAATGATTTGTCCATTCCTCTTAGGTTCTCGCTTTTGACATTTTCTTCTTTGAGGGCTTCATTTTGGGCTTCGAGGATTTGAGATGGTAATTTTGGATGAACGGTTAAGATTAATGCTCGAACTCGAAGAGGTTTGATTTGTTTCTTTCGAATCCTTTAAGGCTGATATCTTCCGACAACATTTGCCTTCTCTGCGGTAATGATAAAACCATGATTTCACAATCATAATCTCTGCACGTAGTAGTTCCTAACATCGGCGTTGCCTCATATTCAATTCTTTTTAGATGAATATTTACATTTATGAAAATTCTGGGTTGTTATACCCTCTTCGTTCCTTCATTAGTTTCGTCTGCCGAAAGTACAGTTTTGATTCCGTTTTTGATGGCTTCATGAATCGTTGAGACTATGATTCCCATCCTTTGCATCATTGTTTTTTCTTTTCTTCTCTAACAAGCATAGCAGTTGAGGATTTTACGTCGGACCTTTACAATAACGAGTTAAGAGTTTCAGTTCTTGAGAGGGGGCATCTCCTATGTGATCTCTAATGGTAACTTCACCATGCCAAGAAACGTTTCTCCTAATGAACCCTACTATGAGGGGTCCTCAGGTTTCCACTTTAGGTTGGCTTTGATGGTGGGGATTATTCAGTTTCTCAGTCCCTGTTTCGAACCCGTCGGTGTCGGCGGATCTGCTCTGAGATGCCTCACGCGGCTGAGAGCGGGTCGCCGGTGCCGGCCGGGGGATGGGATGGGATACGGTTTTCGGGGGGCCTTCCCGCGGCGGCGAACAAGCCAACTCAGAACTGTACGTCGACAAGGGGTCCGACTGTTTGAATTAAAACAAAGCATTTCGATGGTCCCTGCGGATGCTAACGCAATGTGATTTCTGGCCCAGTGCCTCTGAATGTCATAAGTGAAGAAATTCACCAAAGAGCGGGTAAACGGCGGGATGTAACTAATGATCTCTTAGTAGCCAAATGCGCTCGTCATCTAATTAGTGTACGCGCATGAATAGGATTAACGAAGATTCCCACTGTCTCCTGTTACTATCAGCGAAACTCTGTTAGTCTCTAGGGGACTAGATGGCTCGCTCTAGCGAGGATGCAAGTCGTGCACGGAAAGGAATGTGAACTTCCACTATCCATGTATACTCGCCCCACCTTTCTTCCAAATATCTTTGCCTCTATAATGACTGGTGCGTTATTCACCTTTGCTACTGGAGGAAATATAATTTCCTTTCCTCCATAGTCTGTATTTTCTTGTGCGAGGATTTTTGCGATATGATCTTCTCGACTTACCATAAGTATGGGTGCTTCAGCGGGTGTGGTGCCTTTATCCTTTTTACTTTCTCCTCGTGGGGGTGTCGGATGACTTTGTTCTTTCCTTTCTTATTCCTTTCAGGAGGTGCGAAAGTTGTCCTGACTTTATAGCCTCTTGAATATAAGTTCTGAGGTGTCTACAATTATTGGTATCATGTCCGTAATCTTCATGGAAGTGACAGTACTTGGACATATCTCGTGATCGCTTACTTCCGAATATCTTTGGAGGTGGCTCGAAGCTTCTTGCAGCTTTCTCTGTAGCGAGAATTTCCTTTGGACATTTTGACAGACTAGGAAGCAAACCATGATTAGGTCCCTGGTAGGGGGAGAATCTGTCTTTGTTTTTCTGTCCTCTGTTATTATCCCAGGAACTTTTCTTTGACCTTTCAAAACTGTCTCTTCGATTGCTTGAGGCACCATTAGTGGCTACCTCTCTTGCTTAAACCCATGTGTAAGTCTTGTCCATTAGACCTTTGTAAGTGGATGGAAGATCCGTGGAGAGATGTGTTAGGATTAAAAGCCTCTTGATGTTATTTAGAAGTTACTACTGCTAAGAAGAAGTTAAGACTGTTAAGGTATTAGTTACTGCTGCTAAGTATAAATTAGTGCTGTTAGTAATCTTAATGAAAAATACGCTAAGTAGTTAGTACTGCTAGTTACTACTCCTAGTAATGTTAATACTGCTAGAGTAAGTTAGTACTGCTTGTGTAACTTAGTACTGCTGATGAAGATTGAAGAAAACTTTCTAAGTAGTTAATGCTGCTTGTACACAGTTAGTGCTGCTGGTATAAAAGTTACTACTGTTGGTGTGAAAGTTACAACTGCTTAAAGATTACAACTGCTGGAAGAGTTTATGCTGACAGAGAAGAGATCAAAGACTTATCAGAGAAAAGATAAAGATTGCTTATGTGATAAGTATGAGATATTTTTGTAAAAGATATGTATAAGTTATTTGTTTAGAAGATCATAATAACTTAGGAAAATATTGTAAGCTAGTTAGGACTCCTTGGTGTATAAAAGGAGGTCCTAGGGCATAGAGTTAGATATCTAGAAATCGTTTGTTTTGATATCAATATAGCTTCAAGGTTTTGTAACCCTAACACTATTAAGAGTGTTCGTATTATATTGAGGCTGAAAGATTGATAAACTGTTTGTTATTAATCTTATTTAAAACTGTTTCATTGAAATTCTTCTAAGTATCATTGACTAGATTCCACATAGTCTTTCATATTCACAATCAAAGTTTCTATCATAGTTGTTTTGGATTTATTCAATACAACTTAGGCTTATACAAGCTAAGCAAGATCTATTTTATTGGGATCAACAAGTGGTATCAGAGCTTGTGATAAGCTTTGAATAAGAAGAAACTTTACTACACACAAGATCTACTTTTTCAATAAGCAATGGATTCTCAATCTACTCAAACCATCAAGCTACCTATACTCCAACCTTGTGAGTATGATCTCTGGAAGATTAGAATGGAGCAGTACCTATAGTGCATTGATTACACACTATGGGAAATCTCTTAGAAAAATTGGATATGCACTATAGTACAAAAACTATTGATGGTAAGAAGACCGTATCCCTCCTACAAGTGTTGAAGAGAACGGCATTTGAAGGAAGCGGGCAGAGTTGAAAGGCAAGTAAGCACTGTGTATGATGCCTTACCTAATGAGCATCAATTAAAGTTACAACTCATTACAAGGGATGCTTATAGAGCACTACTAATGCATGCTATGAGAACAGATTTGAGGTGGTAATACTGCTACAAAGAAAACTTAGAAAAATCTACTAAAGCAACAATATGAAAACTTTGCTGCATCCAGTACAGAAGTGATTGAGCAAACTTATGAAAGGCTTCAAAAGCTAATTAGTCAACTGGAGATGCATGGTGAAGTTATCCCTCAAGAGCATCAAATCAGAAGTTTCTTGAGAAGTTTTCACATGAATGGAATATCGCATATTTTGTATAGAGAACAAACAGAGATTGAGACATTGAGTTTGGGATAACCTCTTCAAACCACCTGAAGGCTTAGAATTAGGGTTAGGGGACATCTTGTATCAACAACAAAAACTCATACATGTAGCCTTTCTTTCTTTATTATAGCAGCACTAATAGTGCAATAGAGTAGTTAATACTGCTCTAGGGGTGTGTTGTGAATATGCTGCACCCGCCCCCCCCAGGGTGACTACTGGATAGCTCAACAACTAGTTGAAAATTTTTAGTGAGTTGTGACTTTCATTCATTCTTTGCTAGCCAACCAGTACTCCACAGCTAGATAATGAGATCTATAACAAAATAATCCTAATGATCTAGAAAAGAGAAGGATTTGAGGTGGAAATTGCTATGTGATTATGAGGGCAAGAAGAGATTCTTTCTACTTGAAGAAGATATGAGGAAAGTGGACATGTCCACCGACCCTCCCCCCAGAGAGTCTTGGGTTTAGATACTCGACGCGCCAGCATGCAGCTGGTTTGTGGCAGTAGTAGTGACACCTCGTAGACAGCGCAAGGTAGACTTGATTGAGAGAGGCCCTTGTTGGATCTACGTGGAGTGCAGAGGCACCTAGGCCTTGAACAAGCTTCAATCGATAAAAATTACTTACCTACGGAGCTCTCGGGCGACAATGATTAATACCACTACTTTTAGCGTTATTTTTCTTTGCTTACTACTCGTTGGTATTCAGTGAATCGGTATAGCGGGCACTGCCCTTCTTTTTTGGTACAAGGCTTCGCCTTTCAGGCGGGTCGATACCACGGCGGAAGACTCATTGGGTCAGGTGGGAGTAAAAATATATCAAAGATAGTTAGCAGAAAACAAGGAGCTCCTACCAGAATGGATTTGTGGCCAGGTTTATGGAAAACTATTTTTTAAAATGCCTTAGTGTCTCAGTGTGATGGATTTGGCTATGATTGGACTGACCAAGCATAAGAAGGTCCAACAAATTTTTGCTTTCATCATGGCTTATTTATCTTCAAGTGAGTTCAACTTCTTCTACAACTGCTGAGGATCTAATGACTCAAAGGTTCATCTTGTTCTAGAATGTGTAAAAGATCTAAAAGAACAAAATGAACAATTAGTTAAAGACTTAAGATTAGCTAGCGATTAGTAGTTGTCTCTTATAAAACTATGTTTAGAATCTATAGAAAGCTAGAATGTTTAGTCTTTAGAAAATGAGTTCTGTGTATGATCGGAAAGTTATATAAAAATCTTAAAACGTGATATCTATTTAAGAGATTTAGATATTACAGAGCTTAAAAGGAAGTTAGATTTGGTTACAAAAGAAAAAAGATGAGGTTCAACTTACATTACAAAAATTTGAAAATTCATCAAAAAGCCTAAGTGAACTTCTAGATAGACAGATAATGGATAAGTGTAAAACAAGATTAGGGTATAATGTTTTCCCACCTCCCTATACTAGGAATTTTATGCCACCAAAACCTGATTTAGTTTATCCTAGTCTAGATGATTTTGTTAAAGTTAACGAGTCTGTTAGTAAGTCTGTAGTTGAAAAGTCTACAGTTGAGACTAATGAACCTAAGACTACTAGGAAAGAAAATGGAGCCCCAATAAATGAGGATTGGGTGTCTGAAAGTGAGGATGAAGATGTGCCTAAGATTAAAACAGTTGAGAAGTTTAATAAACCTAGATTTGCTAAGATAAACTTTGTTAAGTCTACTAAGCAAGAAAAACCCCCATAGGAACACATCAGTTGATAAATATAGGCAAAACACACCTAGTCCTAGAGGAAACAAGAGAAACTGTAACCAACAGATGTCTCAAAAATTAGGGAATGATTTTGAGATGTTCAACAAAGCTTGTTATGTATATGGTAGTTTTGATCATTTAAAGAATGATTGCAATAACTGGTTTAATAATCAAAGGTTTGAAAAACCAGTTTGGAACAATGTTTAAAGGGTGAACAAACACAATTTCTCTAAATTAACTCACCCTAGTCCAAAAAGGAACATGGTTCCAAGAACAGTCTTAACTAGGTCTGGCCCAATTTTACTTAATACTGCTAGACCAATTAATAATGTTCAATCAAGAAGAGCAGTGAATAATGCAGGACCCATGAAAAATGTGTTTAATAATGCATATTCAACTGCTAGAAGGCTGAAGTTAATTTAGTTTATAGTTAAGGTTTTAAACCTTGTTCTCTATAACGTTGGCTCTGATACCAAATCTGTAACACCCCCATTTTTACATATGAGGGAAGTTAATATTGGGGTATTACTTTCTAGGTACAACAATCAAATCATTAGAAAACGAAATCAAAAGAGTCGTTTTTGAAAATAAGTTATCATTCATTATTTCTTCAGAGTTTTTACAAACGAGAGGTTTCCAGAATCTAAAATACAACATTTGAATGATAACGGTTTTTCCATCTTCATGTCCTCGTCACTCCGTGCCATTAGTTACCTGAGATAAAACATGCTAAAAAGTCAACACAAAGGTTAGAGTGTGAAAATCCATGGGTTGAAGTATATAATTTGAATGCAATATGCGATATTTGGGTTACGTTTGGTATAACCAGTATTGAAAAACATAATTTCGTAATTGCCATTAAGCTCATGATCCGAATGCCTTCGGTTATAATGGATAATATTGCCCCTTTGCGGGCACTTTGCAAAAATACCCGCTGTGATTTTCTATGATGTGCAATGGTTACACGTAACTGGGTACACCAACGGGGAGTCCAGCCCAAATAGATATATTCACATCATTCGCGCTTACTACGGAGAGTAATTAACGGTTCATGATTATGGGGACTTAAAGGCAAAAGCCAGTTATTAGGCAAGAGTAATTGAGTGGCATGTACAAGAAATAATTGCTTCATGTTTTAGCATGTATCCCCTGCGGAATTTATAAAGATTGAAATGCCGATCGGCTTTGAAACTCACCTGAACAGTTATAGGGAAATTGATAGCTAATGTATAGGGAATGAAAGTAACGGCTTCAACACGGCAATCACAGACAACCTAGGTTAATATATGGCAAGTCTTAGTTTGATTGTATATATAAGTTTTTGGATATCGATGTTGGTTTTGATAAAATTATCTATCCCGTTTCAGGCCATCATAGTTTAGGGAGCATCAGGTCAAACGTTTGTTGGAGCTAGGGCACTTTAAATCGTATAAACCGAACAACTCAGGACAAGAACGTAATGCCTAAGATGAATTTCTTAATTTGAGCTCCCCTGTAGTATTGTGGTTGTTAGGATCCTAGACATAATTTTTTTAAAAGGCACATCGATGATGAATATATAAGGATTAGAAACCATAAGCAGTTTTAAGCATTTATTCAATATGATGAAGATATTGAAGCTTACGAGGAGCGTTAATTAAAGTTATGTCTGGTAATGTTTTGAATATGATTTTATAATTTTTCAAAATGTTACATTTTAGACCCTGGGGTTTGGAAAATTGCAAGTAGACCCGCGGGGGGAATGTTTGCATTTTTACAACTTTGGTCCTTCAACTTTTCATTGTTATACAAGTAAACCTTTGTTACTTTAAAAGTGACACAATAGACCCCTATAGTTATAACACTTTGATAAAGACACTTTTAGGCCTTTTAGTTATAAGTATTTTCTGGAAATATCGATATATACCCTTGGCATCGATTATAATTACAAAAAATGTTCCAAATTTCCATGCAAGCTTAATTTTAACATTTCAATAGTCATTTATAAGTTATAATAAACTAAAATATGAAGATTTAACACAACATAAGTTTATTTAACGATTCGGTTAATTAATTAAAAGGTTTTTTAAAACGGGACAATTAGGGTTTCAAATGAAACACGCTAGCGGAGCGGTTTTAAAGGTCAAATTCTCTTTATGACTTATCAAAGCACTTATTTTAACATTATAATAGCTTATTAGGATTGATTATAACAAAATTTTACAAGTTTAACCCATAGTTTAAGTAAAAACATAAATTAGGGCTTTTCGGAGGGTGGTCTTCCAGTTTTGGATCAAAAAGGCATAACACTTAGGTTTTTGAGTTCAAAGCTTTATATTATGATTTTAGCAAGAACATATGAACATTATGACATTACATGAGCAGAATATTAAGCATTAGAGAAACCTGGTTCTTTGAGCTTATAGCTTGAAAACGGTGTTAGAATCGGGACTCTTTCGGCTTCATACGGCTAGAGTAACGACTCTTGGGCTTCGTTTCTTGGTTTCTTTTGCTTCCTTTCTATACTTGAGACTTCTTAAGATCTATTAGAATTCATATTGAGCAAGGAGTTGCTACTATGAAGGGTTATAGAGGAGGAAGTGGGGGATGAAGAAAAATTGTAACAAGGTGGCTTTATTCTATTCTTGTGCAAGTTCAAGGAGAGTAAGCAAGGCCTCATTTCTGTTCTTGACACATAGTAGACCTAGTATAGGATGTTCTAGCTTATAAAATCAATGCTCTACATAATGGACTCTCTGGGGCTTCACCCGTTTTTAGGAGGTCTTAGAAACTAGGTTGAATGATGTGGCCTTCTTCCATGCTGCCGCGGTGAGAGAAGAAAAGGACAAGGCCATGTGCTTTCATTCTTGACTTTGGATAAGTCAAAGCTGCTTAGTAAGCTGCTACAAAGAGTCTAGAATAATTCTTAGGTGGTCATTTGCATATGGTAGCATTTTAAATGGGTCAAAATGAAGTTACAAAGGGTGGGTCAGATTTGGGGGCTCGGCATGGTTTTCAAGAGTCTTTCCAAGGTACATTGTGTTTATAATGATTAGGAGACGATGAAATAGGTTTTTTAAGGTCTGTATTAAAGTAATTAGCAAAAAAAGATTAGCAATTCGTTTGGGTTAAACTGGAATTAGAATTGCAAGAAATGGGGGGAGTACGGGTTCAACTAGGGCGTTTAGGGTTTCTGACTTTTTCTTGGCTTTATATTTGCATACTTTGATTAGGAATGATTGGAATACAAATCCTAGGGTCTTATATTAAGAAGTATCAATGAATTCTTTGGTCGTTGTGGTTTAGAGTTTAAAATGGGTTGAAGTGAGGGAAAACGGTGTCAAAGTCATTTAGGGGCACAATTAGGGTTTTTCTGGATATCGTTCAGGTTTTTTTATAGGCTTTGATTTCTTGCACATTGCCAAGTTAATGATAGATAATGTTTTTTAAACTCATTTTCTGAGTTTAAAATGGCCATTGGTGGTTATTTGGGATCTATAAGGGTTTTTTATTTAAAACGATGGGGTTAAACGGTGTTTTCTAAAATGAACCAATTAAGGTACATTTAGGGTTTTCTAGATATGTATTTACGTACAAGTGAAGTAAAATGATGAGGAATGATGAAAATAATTATTTGAATCTAGGATTGATATGATTGTAAAATAAGCTTTTACAAACCTTATTTGAGTGTTGGTTTGGGTTTACAATGGATAAAAGCCAAGAAACAGGTCATGGTTTAGAAACTAGCTCGGTTTTAGGGTTTAGGGTTTTGAATTAGGGTTTTTTGTATGTGTATGTGCCAGATTCCATGTTAACCCTAAAGTGTCACATCTTTATGCTGTGAAAAGAATTTTTAGATATCTTAAAGGTCAACCTAAATTGGGCCTTTAGTATCATAAGGATTCACCTTTTGATTTGGTGGCATATACTGACAGTGACTATGCAGGAGCATCCTTAGATAGGAAGTCTACAACAGGAGGTTGTCAATTCCTAGGATGCAGATTGATTTCATGGCAGTGCAAGAAGCAGACTGTGGTTGCTAATTCCATAACAAAGGCTGAATATGTAGTTGCTTCAAGTTGCTATGGCTAAGTGCTTTAGATTCAAAATCAATTGCTGGATTATGGGTATAACTTTATGCATACAAAGATCTATATTGATAATGAGAGTACTATATGCATAGTGAAGAACCCTGTTTTTCACTCAAAGACAAAGCACATTGAGATTATACATCACTTCATCAGAGATTCCAATGAAAAGAAGCTAATTCAAATGATCAAGATTCATATTGACAAAAGCATTTGATGTAAGTAGATTTCAATATTTGATTGCTAGTATTGGAATGCTAAATCTTTAAAGTCCTGATTAAGAATTTAGTGAGAAAAAGATTTGAGAGAAGTTGTGAGTTGAAAAATAGAAAGAAAGATGTGTGATAAAAACAGACAGAGAGAATTGTAAGCTAAAGGAATTGAGAGAAATTAAAAATAGACAGAGTGATTTATTGAGAAAAAGAATTGAGAAAAGTTGTGAGTTGAAAAACAGAAAGAGAGATGTGCGATAAAAACAGATAGAGAGAATTGTGAGCTAAAAGAATTGAGAGAAATCAAAAATAGATAGAGAGAATTTGTAAGTTAAAATATTAATTTGATGATGGAAATGCTGATTAGAAAGTAATTGAAGTTAATGCTGGTGATTCAAAGTTAATGCTGGTGATTCAAAGTTAATGCTGCTAGGCTTAATTTTCTACTGAGTTACTACTGTTGGGTTATTTACTACTGCTAGTTAAAAGTTAATGCTGCTAGGCATAACTTACAACTACTGGTGAACATTAATGCTGTTGAGGGTAGTTTCATAAATACTTTGATTAAGGGTTTCCTTCAATCATTTAACCGATTTCAATCTTTCACATACTCTCTAATCATTAACCCTAACTCAATTTCATTGTTAATCATCAAAACCCATCACAATGTCTGCTCCAAAGTTTGCTGATTCACACAACATGGTCGTGTTCTTGGCTAAACCCACTGAAAGTGACGAGTTTGTGCAAAATTTTGATTTCTTAAATGCAAATCCTATCAAATATGCGTTAACGGTTAATCCTACAATCTATACTTCATGTATTGAGCAGTTTTAGGCTACTGTAAAGGTGAAAACTGTTAATGGAGAAGTTCAGTTACAAGCCCTAGTGGATGGGAAGAAAGTAATCATCA
Organism: Tanacetum coccineum; assembly: GCA_026074375.1. Classification (NCBI taxonomy): domain Eukaryota; kingdom Viridiplantae; phylum Streptophyta; class Magnoliopsida; order Asterales; family Asteraceae; genus Tanacetum; species Tanacetum coccineum. Next base: position 94,300 of record BQNB010000078.1, read on the forward strand.
CTGAGACAAGTGTAAGAAGAGATCTTCAATTCGAAGATGTTGAAGGAATTGAATGTCTACCCAATGCTGATATTTTTGAGCAACTTGCTTTAATAGGGTATGAAAAACCTTCTCAGAAACTTACATACTACAAAGCTTTCTTTTCTCATGAATGGAAGTTTTTGATTCATACTATTCTGCAATGCCTAAGTGCTAAGTCTCCTGCATGGAACGAATTTAGTAGCACTATGGCCTCTACAATAATTTGCTTAGCCACAAACTAGAAATTCAACTTTTCTAAGTATATCTTTGAAAGTATGGTGAAGAATATGGATAGTAGTGTCAAATTTCTAATTGTATCTAAGGTTTGTTCAAGTCTTTCTGGATAAACAAGTTGGTAATATGTCTACTCATGATGAAATTTTTGTTACACCCTCTCACACAAAGAAGATATTTGGCAATATGAAAAGGATTGGGAAAGGATTCTCTGGAACAGTTCCACCCTTATTTCCAACCATGATGGTTCAAGCTCAAGAAGAAATGGGTGAAGGTTCACCTATGCTAACTGATATCCATCACACACCCATCATTCAACCATCAACATCACAACCTTAGAAGAAACAATCTTGGAGAAAACAGAGAAAAAATAGTAAGATTCCTCAATCTAGTGGTCCTACATAGCCTATAGCGGATGAGGCTGCCAATGAGGAAAATGTACCTACACAGTCCAATGACCTACCTCTCTTAAGAGTTAACACACTTACAAGTGGGGAGGACAGACTACAATTTAAGGAATTAATGGACCTTTGTACAAAACTGTCTGATAGAGTTCTTGACTTAGAGACAACAGAGACTATTCAAGAAAAGGAGATTGCTAGTTTGAAGAAGAGAGTCAAGAAGCTGGAAAGGAAAAGGAAGTCAAAAACTCCAGGGATCAAAAGACTATTCAAGGTTGGTAGATCTGCACAAGTTGTTTCCTCTAAAGATGAAGGTTTGGGTGATCATGAGGATGCATCCAAACAGGGGATAAAAATAGATGACATTGACAAAGATGCAGAGGTTACTTCGGTTAATGAAACTCAAGGGAGGTATGATGATGCTCAAATATTTGATACAGATGTTTTTAATGGTGAAGAAGTGTTTCTTGCAGAGCAAAGTGAAAAAGTTATTAAAGAAGTAGTTAGTACTGCTAAAGTTAGTACTGCTGCAACAATTACTACGGAAGAGATTACTTTGGCTCAAGCATTGGCTGAATTGAGGAGTGCAAAACCTAAGGTTGTGATACAAGAGCCAGTGCAGAGTACAACCACAACAACACCTTCAACAATACCCAAAGCTAAAAGCATTACTTTTAGAGACCCTGGTGAATCTACAACAAGAACAACACTAACACCAATACCTTCAAACATCAAGGATAAAGGCAAAGCTAAGATGATTGAACCTGAGAAGCCTTTGAAGAAGAAAGAACAAATAAGACTTGATGAAGAACTTGCTTTCAAGCTACAAGCTGAAGAAGAAGAACAAGCAAGACTTGCAAGAGAGAAGGCTGAGAAAGTTGAAGAAGCCAACATTTCATGGGATAATGTGCAAGCAATGATAGAGGCTGATAGGTTATTGGCTGAAAGATTGCAAGCAAGAGAGCAAGAAGAATTGACAGATGAAGAGAAGGCAAGATTGTTTGTAGAACTCTTGGAGAAGAGAAAGAAACACTTTGCAGCATTAAGAGCTCAAGAAAAGAGGAACAAGCCACCAACTAAAGCACAAAAGAAAAGTACAATGTCAACTTATCTGAAACACATGGCTGGTTACAAGCAAAGTCAATTGAAGAACAAGTCATTTGCAGAAATTCAGAAGTTATTTGATAAAGCCATGACAAGGGTAAACATGTTTGTTGATATGGATACTGAGTTGGTGAAAGATAGCTTAAAGAAAGCCGAAGCAGAGATGGCACAAGAAATTAGTTCTAAGAGAGCATGAGAAGAGCTAGAACAAGAGGTAGCAAAGAAATAGAACATAGAAGATGATAAAGAGAAAGAAGATCTTAAACAATGCTTTGAGATTGTCCAAGATGATAAAGTGGCAATTGATGCTATACCTCTAGTTACCAAGCCTGCACGCATTGTAAATTTCTAGATTCATAGAAAAGGAAGGAATGGCTATTATGAAATAATGAAAGTTGATGGAAGTGCCAAGACATACTTATTGTTTAGTCAACTGCTCAAAGAGTTTGATAGAGAAGACATGGAAAATCTATAGAAGTTGGTTAAAGCTAAGCATGGGAATACAAGGCCAGAAGAAGGCTATGAAAGAGCGTTATCGGGTTATCTAAAGACTATGTTTGAACATCATGTAGAAGATCTAATATGGAGGAATTTACATGGAAATAAAGTATTGCTTTGGAGGCTATATGATTCCTATGGAACATACTTTGTGAGGTTTGAAGATATGCATATCTTTATGTTGGTTGAGAAGAGATATCCCCTTACACCAACAATAATTACAGAGATGTTGAACAAGAAGCTTCAAACTGATTATTTGAATGAAATGTGTTATCAGCTTCTTAAGCTTATGACAAGACAACTTAAGAAACAATGAAGTGTTTAGAAGCATCCTCCTGGTGATTATGAAGTTTTTAATGAAGAAACTTGAGATTTTTGAAAAAGAATATCAAGTTTAGAGGAGGATTGTTGGGATTAAAAGCCTCTTGATACTGTTTGGAAGTTATTGCTGCTAAGAGGAAGTTAAGACTGTTAAGATATTAGTTACTGCTGCTAAGTATAAATTAGTGTTGTTAGTAATCTTAATGAAAAATATGCTAAGTAGTTAGTACTGCTAGGAATGTTAGTACTGCTAGAGTAAAGTTAGTACTGCTAGTGTAACTTAGTACTGCTGATGAAGATTGAAGAAAACTTTCTAAGTAGTTAATGCTGCTTGTACACAGTTAGTGCTGATGGTACAAAAGTTACTCCTATTGGTGTGAAAGTTAAAACTGCTTAAAGATTACAACTGCTGGAAGAGTTTATGCTGACAGAGAAGAGATGAAAGACTTATCAGAGAAAAGATAAGGATTGTTTATGTGATAAGTATGAGATATTTTTGTAAAAGATATGTATAAGTTATTTGTTTAGAAGATCATGAGATATTATGAGATATTTTTGTAAAATATATGTTTAAGATATTTTTTAGAAGGTCATGATAACTTAGGAAACTATGTAATCCCATAGGACTCCGTTGGTGTATAAAAGAAGACATATGAATATAAATACTATGTATCAGGGATCTAATTATCAAATCAAAGCATTCATAGAATAGTCATAGCTTCAGGTTTTTGTAACCCTAACACAATTAAGAGTGTACGTATTATATTGAGGCTGAAAGTTGGTAAAACTGTTTGTTTATTATCATTACATGTTTCATTGAAATTCTACTTAGTATATTGACTAGATTCCGCAAGTCCCTTTGATATTCATAACAAAGTATCTAATCATAGGTTTATGTTTTGAATTTATTCAATACAACTTAGCCTTATACAAGCCAAGCAAGATCTATTCTATTGGGATCAACATCAGTGATGGCTTGGGTCCCAAAAAAACTGATTTTCTTATCTAATGTGCAGGGCAATCTACAAATGGATTTACAGGATCAAGATGATTGATAGTGGAAGCCAGGCACATGACAGGAACAAGTCCTATCTTATAAACAATGAAGAGAATAGATGGAGTATCTGTTTACTTTTGAGAAACACTAAAAGGAGGGAAAATCACAGGAAAAGGACCCTTAAAACTGGGTAGATTACATTTTGAAAATGTTATATATTTTATGAGAGAGTTAAAGTTTAATCTCTTTAGTGTCTCACAAATGTGTGATAAAAAGAATAGTGTTCTTTTTAATTGATAGAACCTGTACAACCTGATAGGAACTGAGATCATTTAAGCTCTAGATTGTTTAGATCTAATCTAGGATGAATAATAACAAAGGCAGAATATTCAAACAAAGAATCATTGTTATTAAACAAGGTTTTACATTCATACATTACACTCCAAGCCCTAATTCTATAATGATCATATAAGAACTTACAACCTAACAGGGGTAAGATATGACCAAGAAGGCTAAACCAACTCTACTAAGACATCTACATCTATAACCTTTGTGTACACAACACATTATTTCACACACAGGATAACTAAAAACTATGTATATAGATCTATTTATATAATAAGTCTCATAAAGACTTTACAAGTAAAACTAGTTGCATTAGGGAAACATTTTTTATTAAAATTTTTTTTTTTAAATCTTCCTAATCTTTATCTTCATATCTTTGACCAAATCTTCTAAAATCTTCATGTACTCCTACATCTTGTAGAATTCCATAATGTCGACTTTGATCCTTTTGTTTTCCTTTTGTTTCATTCTTGTTTCATCAAATCAATATAATTCCCAACAATCTTACCCTATTTGATGATTACAAAACCAACATCTTGATCTTCCATGAATGAAACAATCTTCCCCTTAAATCGAAATCTCCATGCCACCACATTTAATAAGTTGCAAATCATATCTCTGTAATCTTCTTCCCCTTTTTGTAATAATCCAATAGGGGTCTTGTAAAGATATGCAACTTAGATCTTTACAACTGTAAACCATATATCACACTACCAATCCAGCCATCTAATGACTCAAATTACCCACCATTATGCATAATAAGAAAAATGAATTCAAGCAGTAGAAACTTAAACTAGCAGTAGTAATAATGACTTAGTAGTAGTATTGAAAACCTTCCCTTCAAATGGTGCATGAATATATCTTGATGGTTAAACACTTTTTCAATAAGCTTCCCCTGAACAATATGTTAACCATCTCTTGAATCTCAAATTCTGTAGGCTTTTTGTAATGATTACTGATGGAGAAAACTCAGTATAACAAACTTGATGTAGAAGTAGAATAACCCAAACTTGTGTCTTATGTCTTGTACTACCCACGTGACTCCAAACTCATACGTAATTCCTTAAAGTATAAGTAGACCTCAATCTCTTGACAAAATCCCCATCCTTAATGAGACACTGAGCACAACAATGTAACTCCTTTAAGTGATAGCAAATGTGCGCATTGAGCATCATAAGAGAAAATCACACATTGCTAGATTTTGCAAGTCTTCATCAACACCGTATAAGCACGAACAAGTTATCTTCAAAAGTCATCACTAACACTGACTTTTACGATATGATAAGAACACGTACCTAAGTAATTCCACTTCATCGTCAAATAAGTGATAAACAATCGTCTCCGTAACCAATTCTTGCAATTAATCTCAAAAGTAGCCATTTAACGATTTAAGTGAATCTTAATCCAATCCGAGAACCAAAAACATGCTTTACCCGATATTTGTCAATGCTAACAGCAGTAAAACACCTCTTCTGTCCGACATCGAATAAAACTGACAGTTTTAACTATGTCGAGCAATAGTAATATTTTCGAGCAGCACAAACTTTTCTTATAACAGCACTAAGTAAGCAGTATAAACTTTCCATACCTTCTGCTACTTAATTACTGCTTCTTAAACTAATGACTTGTGAATTAGGGTTTGTTCTTGTATGCAAACGAACCTTAACTTGCTGCTGAAATTGTGATGCTATAACTCGATCACCAAGAACTCCTTTAATTGAATTAGGGTTTGGTGAAAACCCTAATGTTTTTGAATTTGATCATGCAGCTTCCAAGTAATGAGCCAAACCAATACAATCTTGATCTTGAATGGACGAACAAATAACTTCCTGTTTTATCGAGTTAGGGTTTGCAAAAACCCTAACTTCACCGAATTTGCACAAAATCAAAAACAGAAAATTTGACTTCTTTTCTTCATAAGATCGACACAAAAATACCTTTATGCATCCAGATCGGATCCCATGCCTGATACCACCTGATAGAACCTATAGAACGTGATAGGTTCTAGATCGTTTAAGCTCTAGATTGTTTAGATCTAATCTAGGATAATAATAACAAAGGCGGAATAATCAAACAAAGATTCATTGTTATTAAACAAGGTTTTACATTCATACGTTACACTCCAAGCCCCAATTCTATATGATCAGTATAGAACGGTTACATCCTAATAGGGTTCAAGGAAACCTTGATACCTTGGGGCTACACCAACACAGCTAGACGTCTACATATTTACACTTTGGATACACACATGTTTTTCTGGTGTTTACACAAACTGACACACACAAAAACAATGTCTATGGATCTCTTTATATAATAGAGTCCATAAGACTTACAAGGAAAACTAATTGTATTAGGAAACTAAATCTTCCTAATCTTTATCTTTATATCTTTGACCAAATCTTCTAAAATCTTCATGTACTCCTACATCTTGTAGAATTCCATAATGTCGACTTTGATCCTTTTGTTTCATTCTTGTTTCATTGTTTTGTATCATTGTTTTATATCATCAAATCAATATAATTCCCAATAATCTTCCCCTATTTGATGATTATAAAACCAACATCTTGATCTTCCATGAATGAAACAATCTTCCCCTTAAATCGAAATCTCCATGCCACCACATTTAATAAGTTGCAAATCATATCTCTGTAATCTTCTACCCCTTTTTTTAATAATCTAATATGGGTCTTGTGAAGATATGAAACTTGGATCTTTACAACTGTAAACCGTATATCACACTACCAATCCAGCCTTCCAATGACTTAAATTACCCACCATTACGCACAATAAGAAAAATGAATTTAAGCAGTAGAAACTTAAACTAGCAGTAGTAATAATGACTAGCAATAGTATCAAAAACCTTCCCCTCATGTGGTGCATGAATATATTGTGACACCCCCAAATTGGGTCGCAGCGGAATAAGGGTCCGGGGCGTGTTACTTCTCAGATCAACAACACAAGATATATATAGAACGACCAAGAAGTCGTTTGAAACTGATACATTGGATTTAATAAAGTGTTTGTTACATAAGCCTGAAGCTTCATAAAATTTCTTGTTCAAGATACAAAAATTTTTAGCCCATATCAGATAAACAAAATGAAATGCGACAAAATGTTTAATGCATGATATCCAAATCAAAAACCACAAATGTATCCTTCGCACCTTGTGCTTATTGATCCCTTGGAAAACATTGCTTTAAAACGTCAACAATAATGTTGGTGAATTCATAGGTTTGATAAATCATATATTGTAGGACCACAAGAACACGAACAAGTTATAGTGAAAACAAAAGTGGGTTAATAGATTACTGCATTTTTAATTAAGGTTATAAAGTAGTTTTAAAAATTCAAGATTCAACTGTTATGTGAATCAATCAGCACAAAATAAACAAAAACCTATCAATACAAAATATTAAGATAGTTATGAGAAAGTACTTGGCAAGACCAATAGAAAGAGTACAACAATCAAACCACATGCAAATGTAAAATATAGCTATCGACAACGAAGCACCTCACTTCGCCAACTCTACTCCTCTCGACACTCACACTCGAGAGTTTCTCACTATGTCAACAAAAGCTCCCTTATGGCGGAGAAAACCGTACACAACGTTGCTTACACCGATTTACGACACAAAGCTAAATGTCGAATTCTAATCTTAGCTAGAACGAATCTATCATAACATAACTTTACGACTTGTTCACGACTTCACAACTTCACGACTTCTTCACAACTTCAAGACTTCTTCACAACACTACTTATATCACAACTATCTAGCACTACTTGGTAAGATCACCACGATCTAACTATACTTACAAAGATCGCCAAGATCTAGCAACTACACAACTATACAAGATTTACAAAAGATTTACAAGTTATGATATGAATGCAATAAGTTCACACAACACACAAAGGTGTAAAACAACACTATGTTATGTTGGATGGCTATCACTTGATGATGGAAGTATTCTTCACTTGCACTTGAGGAATTATAGGCTTGGATCACTTGGAAATAAAGCTTTTATGATTTAAATGATTAAATGATCAAAAGGATTTTAGAAGGATATGTGGGCTATTTGGCAAAAAAGAATGAGTGCAAAAGGTGAGAAAAGAGGGGGAAAATCCAGTTTTATAACATTAAGGTAGGCGGTCCCCTTACAAATAGGTGGGCGCATCCCCTTAAAAATAAGGGGCACCCGTGTAAATTTAAAGGGGCCGCCCTAGACGTATAGGCCCCCCATTTTATATCTTTTGTATAGGGGGATTTTTCTAGAAACTTTTCTACCGTTTATTAAGTCGAAAATTTGAATTTAAAATGTTTTATTTTGAATAAAACAATTCTTTTAATGTAGAAAATAATAAGAAAATTAAAATAAAAATGAATAACACCCATTACACCACGAAAGAGGATGACACCAAAAATTTCATTGGAATCAATACACCAGCATTAAGCCTTTATTCAATCCTACCTATTACGATAGATAACAAATAATCTGAAATTAAAAATACAACTAATTCATGTTATACGTTTAATATTACACATAGCACGTTAATTTAAAATTGATGACTATATCAAAACGTAACGACGAGACCCAATATTAATAATGTTTTAAGGCATTATATTATGAGACCACCAAATCTCCCCCTTTTTAGAATAATCCAAATTTAAACTCAATAAATGAAAAAATCATATTAAAAAGTAAATAGTGATTTTCATGACAATACACCCCTCTTATATTAGAATCAAAAAGACCAACGACCAACAAGACGAAAAGCCCCGCCGGCACTTAAAGACACATATACCCCGCCACGATCATCGAGAATTGCTAGTTAGATCAACAGAATAATTAACTCCCCTTTGATGTGTGCTCCCTGCTCGTTTGAGGCACCAAGGAATCGAGCTAAGTGGTTTCTTGCTACAAAAATGAGTTAAGAACAAAACAAATATTATCTAACATGTACAAGAAGGAAGTGAAAAATATGACAATGTGCAAACAACATCAAGCCAAATATGCTTCATTCATTTAGGACAATGTGTGTTGAACAACACACAAGCATTCAAAAATAGCAAAACAAATAGCTTTAGAAGCATATTACTACATTATAAAAATAAGGTCCTAAACACCATAGAAGGATTTTTTAACTTTCTTTGCGATGCAACAAGGTTTTGAGACTGATTATTTAGTAGACATATTAAGAAGTTATGGTTAGTTGTTGAACGGATATGAGTTAGGAGCGAAGGCGGTGTGGAAGTAATCTCGTAGAACACTAAGAGGTGGATGTGGTCGAGTTAGGAGGAATTCAATCCAATTGATATCCTCACTCAAAGTAAGGAATTGTTTTTAGGTAAAGATGCAACAAGGGCAATACGCAACATGGGTTGCCAACTTGTTCATGTTAAGAGTAAGAAAGTAGGTATGGAGAGTAGATGATGAGGGAATGATGTTTGTTGTTAGAGGAGCGATGCATGGCTTAGAGGATCTGATAGGTCTTGTAGTAGAATAAAGTCATCAACTGGTGAGTGAAGTGTTGGTTGTGTGCTATTCCTCAACTGGAGAAACAGGGATGTGTGTTGAGTTTTTTGACACTTTGAGGTGGGACTTGAAGATGTGAGTTTCATGTGAGTATGGGTGAGATGTGGAAGTAGAGAGATGTAAAGACACCTGTGGTGATGTGAGAGTGTTCTTGATGTAGGATTTGGTAATGCTTGATTGGGTTGCTTGTAATTTGATCTGAGAAGGTTGATGATGAGGATGAGTGGTTTGTCGTCGATTAGAAAGTTTAACTTGAGACCATTGGATGTGTTACAAGGGTTTAGTTTCTTCCTCTAAATGGGTTTTACACTCATTTTGGCTACCCTTGATGGTTTAGATGTGGGTTTGTTAGGAGATGTCATTGGTGAGGATTGATGAGATGAAGATGGATGAGAATGTATTTAAGTGGAGGAAAGGTTTAAAATTGGAATATATGAACTTTATAAGATCAACATCCAAGAAATGGTGTGAAATTTAGGGAAACAGTAGCTAAGTCTAGAGGGTATTTGGTTAAAGGGATGTGAAAATACTGTTTTACTCGTGTTTGCCTAGGCCGGTCCCCTTAATTGGGGGACGGTCCCCTTAAAATTAAGGGGGCCGCTCTTTATAAATTAAGGGGGCCGCCTACTGGCATTTCTTAGATTTCCCAAAATTTGATTTTTCTCAAAATTTTGTGTGAGGGTTTCTGTTTTGGTGGTTAATTTGTAGCAAGTCCCATCCTTTTTAGCAATTAGATTTTAGTACATAGCACTTAAGCCATTCAACATTCTACCAAATTTATGACCAGATGTAGGATAACCTAATTCACAAAATTTTGCATATCTACTCAAATAAGAATTGAAAGACCATAAGTGGAGAAGTGAAACATATGAAATAGTAACTAGAAAAATATAAATCGGGAAAGATTTTTTCTCTTGATAAGGGGGTTAAGAAGATAAACAACCAAACTTTTGTGCAAATCCTAGTGTGTGCCTAAGTGCGACAAATATGGAGTAGCGATTATTTCGACACTAAGACATGTAGAACCTAAGAAATAATCCAAGTGCTCCTTGATTTAATTTTGCTCAACCAAGATTGTCGAAAATATATATTAAGATTAATTACTTTATACAACCAAGTAAGAGAACATTATGCTTATGTGAAAAATGTTTTTTTAGCATATCTCAATAAATATGTGAAAATTGATTTTCATGTCTCCTAGTTTTGAGAGAGAACTTTAGACTTGAAAATATAGATGGGGATATTGTATATATGTATGAATTGAGATAATGCATTTGATAGGATAATTTGTAAAAGTTTAGTCTTTATAAACTTTTCCCAATCTTGTGATTTTGTTAAAACAGAAACCTAGACTAGAGAAAAAAAATAAAAAAATTTTGTCTCCAGGTGGTGTAGGTCCCCTAAAGTCTGGTGGTCCCCTAAAATTAAGGGGGCCGCCCTTTATAGAATTAAGGGGGCCACCGCCCTGTTACAAAAAATTTCTCGCAATCTCCAGATTTTTGACAAATGGTTTACATCTGATTAATTAATAATTTTTTATTATGGCAAAAACTTAATCAATTTGTTCCATCAATCTATACCTAAACGTAAAGTAGATAAAAGCTCACGTTTTAAGTGGTTTAATTAGAACATCGGCTCTGTTGTCCTCCGATGAGAAACCCTTCTAAAGCGATATTTCCTTTTTGAACATTTACCGCAAAGGAAGTGAATGGCGAATCTTCAATGTGTGTTCGTTCGTGAGTTTTGGATGGGATTATTACTAAGTCTAAGCCCCTTTGTTATCACACTTATTGGAATGTCCTCTAATGTAACACCCCCAAATTGGGTCGCAGCGGAATAAGGTCCGGGGCGTGTTACTTCAAGATCAACAAGCACAAGATATATAAGAACGACACAGAAAAGTCTTTAAAAATGATACAGTTGGATTTAATTGAAAGACTTAATACAAAAGCATATTGCTTTACTCGTTCACTGTTGAGTAATTACAAAAGTTGTCAATACATTCCCAAAATATGATGCACCAAATCTTTAAGCGTGCAATCCAAATGTAACCCAATGCATCCCCTCGCAATCCCATGCTATTGATCTCCTGAAAACATTTGCTTAAAAAACGTCAACAATAATTGGTGAATGTCATAGGTATTGATAAAATCATAATGTGTAGGACCGCAAGACTTTTTAGTGATAAAAGCAACACAAATAAAATTTGCAGATCTTCACAAAAATAGATTACATTTACACATAAGCTCTACACTGAATCTTCAGACAGTCTTTTCGCATAAAATTGCTACTCAGCCCTGCAATGATGTTTAAACCCCGAAAAACATCCCTAAAATTTCGACAAGTATATCGTTCGGTTCTCGGAGAAAGCAAGTCACCCCTAACGGGAGTCGTTTCCCGAATAGATCCTATTAAATAACATTCGCGCTCACATAATGTAATTCTCAACTACATATATGCAATTGACAGTTCATGATAATGGGCTTAATTGGGTTATCGCTACTTAGGCAAACATATAATCAATGCAAAATGTTTACTTGCGTCCAATTTGTAAAACAACATGTTTTCCACCCCAAATAATTGATAATCAGTAAAACTTGTAGAAATGTGGGGGCTATGAACTTCCACCTTTTTTAGAAAATTCTGTAATCCAAATTCGTTAGATAATGCGTCACTAAAAAGATCGAATCAACCTAAATTATCATAGGTCGTAATAAATACCAGAGATACTTGATTATAATCTTATAGTTGTACATCGAAACATACGTTCGGGCTATCATAATGAAGAAGGTCATGACATGACGTTCGAGGAGTTAGGACACTTTAAATCGTAAATCCAACAACTCGTCGAAACGCCATCCGAAGAGGCCTCATTATGAAACTCCCTAGTAATATAGTACTTTGATAACCACATAATATTCTATCTAGCTCAATCACCAACTAATGGTTTTGGAAAAACTGTGTTTAATAAGTTAAAACATTTATAATATACCGTTTATAAAAACTGGCGTATAACTATTTGCGTTTTTAAACCCGATTCACGCGTATTCCTATGTCCATCTTTTCAGTATTAAGGACGAGGTTTATTCGATATTTGACATTTTCATAAATTTTCTCAACTGATGAACAGTAACTTTACTGTTCATGACAGACGTGTGTTTCTATAATATTCGTATTTGTCGTCGTAAAACCCGTAAATGTCGTATTTTATTCGTTATAGCTCCGTTTTTAATGATTCTTTCGGAGACAGCGTGTTCTCGTATTGAGAAAGTTCATATTTTTAGGAGGTTGAACAAAAATATAACTTTCTGTCATGAATAGTAACTTTATACAAATAGTTTTATATAAGTATAATTTGTCGTAAACTCATCGCAAATTCATAACCTCGTTCGTTATTAATTGAAAAATTACGATTCTTAATCATTTTGGAATCCTAAAAAATGTAATAATTTTGTTAAAAATATCCATACTTGCTGTTTAAATTTTTAAAAAAAATGTTTTAATAAAAATTTTATTACGAATTCGTTTATTAACGTATAACTGTTTTTAAAACATATACTTTTTCGTTATTAATCCCGTTTAACAAGTTTCTTACCTTTTCGGAATCGTCGGGAATTTTATTATCTGTAAAAAAATATAAAATACCCCTGTTTGTAATTCGAAAAACTTTCTGTCCCAAAATGATCTGTTATATAATTTATTTATATAATAATGTTTTATTATACTTTTCAAACCTTCACCATTTACCCCAAGATCTTTTATAATTATATATATCAAATGAATATACATATAATAATGTTCAAATTCATATTTGTCCAAGATCATCAAGATCATAAGTTGTAACTAAACTTGAAATCATAGAACTTTCTAAATTAACTTTAACTACAAGTTTTTATATTGAACTATTATGCTTAAAACCGAGATATTGTACAAGACTTATATATCCTTTATTTCATGATATTACCATCATCATAATATGTGAGAAAATGTTCAAAATCATATTCACAAGAAAAATTATATTTTTTCATGTTCAAAAGTATTCCTAATGGTGATTTCACTAAATAGCATATCATATAATAAAAAACTCATAAACTAAAGAACATAACGATTAAGGTAGACCTTACGATGAATGAATGATGATAGAAAACAAATGCTAAAACCCCGTGATAGCCCTTAAAACCAAAGCTTTGCACTTAAGAAACCCTTAATTTTCTTAGAGAAAGCCCAACTTGCTTCTTGATTAAAACTTGCAAATGTGATTCAAATGTTGAAACAAAACCTTAAGATAGACTTATATATGGATGTGTATAAGTGTGTATCGGTATATAAAAATTGCTATAGATTTGTGTGTGGCTTGGTTCTTGCCGAACATCGCAAGAGAAAAAGGGAGGATGATGTTTGATTTTCTAGTTAAGTGTTTAATGTATGTTTTACTTCTCATTTATGGATACCTGAAAAGTATGTACAAAACCATGGTCTAGGAGTCAAGTATGTTCAAAGTAATGGTCCTGCAAGGTCTTGGTCAAGGTATGGGGGGGTGGGGAAGTATGGAGTTTGTCATAATGAGTATGGTGTGCCATAAAGAGGTATGGTTTTTTATTTACCAAAATCAAGAGTTTTGATATAATAAACTTGTATAATATGCAATTATTATCGCAAAAACACAGGTAATACATGAATAAATTTAGTAATTTTTATGAATGTGTATAAAAGAGTGGTATTTGTTGAAGCTGATTCTAAGAAAAAGTTTTTGTGTTCCGGGAGTGCCTAAACGCAATTTATCCGCGAAAGTATACACTAAACGTATCCGAAAAAAATAAAATGAACAAAGTTAATAATTATCCTCAAATAATTATATCCCTTGCTTGATGTAAAATATTTAATTTTTGGTGCCCGGAATTGCATTGAACGCTAATTTTTGACGACCAATTTGACTTAACGCTTTTATGATTTAAAAAGCAAATGCGACAACACAAAAGAACATAGCGGATTTAATCAAAGTCGTCAATACCCTAAAAACAAGGGTGCGTTTAACTTCCCCTTTAAAACTAGCCTTGTTCCTCAACTCACAATGCAGCACTTGAGGACGAGTGGTCTCGATGAAGAGGTGTGATATACTTCTGAAATGGTCTTCACATTCCCAGAGTGAACCTTCAAGACCTCTCTTGGAGTCCTCCATCGGTACTTTAACCAATGGATCCGACTTCGCATCAACCGTTTAACTTCACGGCCCACTAATATCTAAAGCGTTCCACAACAAAATGAAGCTTGTCCATCAAGATGAAAGTCCAACCAAACGAACGGCTTTAATGGTTCCTTCGGGCATGGCACTGTTTTCAGATAGGAACATGAAAACTATTATTACTCTGTTCAATTTCTCGGGAAAGTTCAATCGTTAAGCAACCTCGTCCGACCCATTTCTATCACTTTAAAAGGTCCAACATACCTAGGGTTCAACTTCCCCCGTTTGCCAAAACGTACAACCCCGTTCCAAGGCGAGACTTTAATCATAACTTTATCCTCGACTTGGAATTTCATTGGTTTACGCTTCAGATCGGCGTAACTCTTCTGTCGATCACGAGCGGCTTGCATCCTTTGCTTGATTTGGATGATTTTCGTCTGTTTGTGGATGATATACAGTACTCATATCCAGATTAGTACCTAAAGCATTATGAAGTGATCTCCAGAAGTTGGATGCGAACCTTGGGTCACGATCACAAATGATTGAAATAGGTACTCCATGCCTTGTGACAACCTCCTTTAGGTATATTCTTGCAAGTTTATCCATAGGATCAGTCTCTCTCATTGGTGTGAAAATTGCAGACTTAGTGAGTCGGTCAACAATCACCCAAATGGTGTCGTAGCCTTGCGACGTCTTAGGGAGCTTTGTGACAAAATCCATAGTGATGTTGTCCCACTTCCATTCAGGTATCTTGGGTTGTACCAACAATCCTGATGGTCTTTGATGTTCGGCCTTGACCTTAGCACAGGTCAAACACTTGCTAACATAGGTGGCGATGTCGGCTTTCATATTGGGCCACCAATATAGCTTCTTCATATCTTGGTACATCTTGTCAGAACCCGGATGTATAGAGTATTTTGATTTGTGGGACTCGTGCATGATCACAGTCCGCAAATCGCCATAACAGGGTAGCCAACTCCTGCCATTGAGGCATAGAGTTCCATCCGCACGGGGTTCCAACTTTTCCGTCCTAATCGCCTCTGGATTTTTAGCGTTTTCAACCAACATTCCTCCAACATCTTCGTTCTTGATGTTCTCTGGTTTTCGTGCTTCAGTCTGAGCATTCAAGATTTGTTTGGGAAGATCCAAGCCAATAGTCATGACTAAGGCTCGAACTCTTAATGGTTGATCTCTCTCCTTCCTGCTTAGAGCATCAGCAACAACGTTTGCCTTTCCCGGGTGATAACGAATCTCACAATCGTAATCACTGAGCAACTCCAACCAATGACGTTGCCTCATGTTCAACTCTTTCTGATTAAGAATGTGTTGTAGGCTCTTATGATCAGTGAACACCGTGCACTTGGTTCCATATAGGTAGTGCCTCCAAATCTTGAGAGCGAACACTACTGCTCTAAGTTCCAAATCATGAGTCGTATAATTCTTCTCATGAATCTTCAGTTGGCGTGATGCATAAGCAATCACCTTTTCTCTTTGCATTAACACAGCACCCAAACCCTTCTTTGAAGCATCGCAGTATGCGATAAAATCTTCGCTTCCTTCAGGTAAGGCCAGGATTGGTGCACTGCACAACTTCTGCTTTAACAGTTGAAAAGCTGCTTCTTGTTTATCACCCCAAACAAACTTGACCTTCTTCTGAGTAAGCTTGGTCATTGGTTTGGCGATCTTCGAAAACCCTTCAATGAATCTCCGGTAATACCCAGCAAGACCTAAAAATTGACGAATCTCCGTTGGTGACTTAGGAGATGCCCAATCTTTAATGGATTCGATCTTGGCGGGATCCACGTGAATACCCTTACTATCAATCACGTGACCTAGGAACTGTACTTTAGGAATCCAAAATTCACATTTGGAAAACCTATGGCACCAATCCTCCATTCTTAAGCCAATGCTTAATATTTGCTTAAGGTGCTCTTCGTGCTCTTTCTTGTTCTTTGAATATATTAGAATATCATCAATAAAGACAATCACGAATTTATCCAAATATGGTTTGCACACCTGATTCATAAGGTCCATGAATACGGCAGGTGCATTTGTCAAACCAAACGGCATAACTTGAAATTCATAATGGCCATAACGGGTCCTGAAAGCGGTTTTTGGAATGTCTTCTTCTCGAACCCTCAGTTGGTGATAACCTGACCTTAGGTCGATCTTCGAGTAGACACTCGACCCTTGGAGCTGATCAAATAAATCATCAATTCTTGGGAGCGGATAATGGTTCTTCACCGTTAGTTTATTCAATTCTCGGTAATCAATGCACATCCAGAATGATCCGTCCTTCTTCTTGACAAACAAGACCGGAGCTCCCCAAGGTGAGGAACTAGGTCTTATAAAGCCTTTGTCAGATAGTTCTTTTAGTTGCTCCGATAACTCTTTCATTTCAGAAGGTGCTAATCGATAAGGCGCCCGAGCTACAGGTGCGGCACCAGGTACTAAATCGATTTGGAATTCCACTTGTCGAGTTGGAGGAAGACCCGGCAAGTCCTCAGGAAAGACTTCAGGAAAATCTCGAACTATTGGCACATCCTCAAGTCGCTTCTTCTCTGACTTGTCTTCAACCTCATTTGTAGTGACATGTGCCAAAAAGACTAGACATCCCTTTAGCATGTATTCTTGTGTTTTAGAGTATGAGATAATGTGCAGACGAGTCTCATGTCCCTGGTTGCTTTCGTCACCATGAATAATTAATGTTTCATTTCCCCAGGGCATACGAACGATATTTTTGGCACACACAATGATTGCTTGGTATTTTGCCAACCAATCCATCCCAATTATAGCGTCAAAACTACCAAGTTCTATGGGCATTAAATTTATGTTGAATTGGTGGTTCAAGAGATTTAATGTGCAACCCCTAAGGATAGTGTTTAACCCAATTATCCTCCTATCAGCTAGTTCGACATCATAATAGTGATCTAATGTAGATGGCATGATATCCATTTGGGAACTAAATGCAGTAGACACAAAGCTCCTATCGACACCAGTATCAAACAAAATAGAAGCTTAACAGTTGTTTAGAAGGAACGTACCCGTCATGACATTAGAGTCTGGGTTAGTCCCCGCACGTCCCACCACATATACTTTGCGGAGTAGTGTCCTTCCCATTTGATTACCATGTGTTTCCTTTGTTATTTCTTCATCTTAGACATTCCTTCTTGAAAGTGTCCCTGAACTCCGCATCAAACAAGTAGGTCTCTGACCCGATCCGGTGCCCTTCTGGTTGTTAATGTTGTTGGCATTTCCCACACCCCTACAGTCACGGGCGATGTGGCCAAATTTGTTGCATTTGTAGCACTTTGGAGCACACGGACCGTCATGGTGGTAATTGCACTTTGAGCATAGGGGTCTAGATCCCCCATATTGTTTCTTATCACCCGATCCAGCGGTGTATGCCCTGCCGGTGTTTTGCCTCTTATTTTGTTGTTGTTGATTCTGATTGTTTCGGGAAGTGTTTTCAAACTTCCTCTTGTTTTTAGCTTGTCTTTCAGCAATGGTACTGACTCTCTTGTCCATTAGTTCAGTGGCCATTTCAACAGCCTCTTGCATGGTTTTTGGCTTTGAAGCTACAATGTTTCCATGGATCATGTCGGGCAATCCACCGACATACCTTTCAATTTTGTCTGACTCCTCAGGGAACATCCTAACACATAGCAGTGCTAGTTCTTGAAAACATTAGTTGTACTTGACCACATCAGTACCTATCACTTTCAAGTTCCATAATTCAGCCTCGAGCTTCTTCATTTCATTTCTTGGACAATACTTGTCAGTCATCTTCTTTCTCAGATCGACACCAGTCATTGTTATGCAAAATCATGAGTAAACAGTCATAACATGAGGCATCTTTCACATGTTAGAGCACTGCTAATAGGGTACAAGTCGAATATATTGATCTGGTTTTCCCACCCCCAGCAGTTGCTTATGCGGAAAAAACAGTCTCCATCTTTCAAACCATTAGGTTAAAAGTTAACTCAACCACTCCCTCAGTGCCCTTGAAATACAGTGGTTTGCACTTCATGAAATCCTGGTAAGTGCACTATCGAGCAACGCGTTCAGATCCCCTGACACCCGTTCCCGAAGTATGGCTGTCAACTCCATTCCTAGTTGCGTCACGTGCTGCCAAAGCGGCAGTGACACCTTGGTCAATCATAGCTTAGAGTTTGGCATTACTGACCGTAGTGGTTGTGGTTGCTGTTGGGGCTGGTGTTGGTGGGATTCGTGTTGACCTTGTGGCTCGCTTTGATGCCATTTTCTTCAATCACAAGAAAGTACAATACCCGTTAGATTTAATAAAAGCATAACAATGCCATGACATATTCATGATTAATAAAGTGAGATCACATCACACAATGCAATATACAATTGGATCGTAATTAACAATGATATAACCAAATCGACATTCATTCATAATCGATTACAGACATGACATAATACAACCATTTCATATATAGATTGGAAAACATACATGAATGGTTCAGATACAAAATGATCATAACGGTTAGGTTACAAAATAACATAACAACCTAAAGCCTTACTAGCCGGGATTGAAACCCGTAATACTTAGTAGGCATACAAAATGACTAGCCATAACAAAGTCTAATCTAAGAACTGCTACCAGCCTCCTCTGGCAGCTCTGGCTGTGCAGGACTCCCAGCGGGTCCCTGCTGTCCCTGTAATGCAGTAACCTGTCCCTGTAATGCCATCACTTGTCCCTGTAAGGCTGTCACCTGCCCCTGCAGTGTGGTGACCAGTCCCTGAAGTGGAATCATCTCTCTCTGTAGTGTCTGCATAACAGTCAATGTCTGAATAATCTGCTGCTGTCGAGCACGATCAGCTGCCCTCAACTCTCTCATCTCCTCACGCCTCCCGCGGTCTGTCTCTAGCAAATCTGAAATCGCTCTCTGTCTACTACGATCTGCTGACTGTAACTCTCTGATCTCTGACATCTGTGCATGAACTGTGGTGCGTAGCGACATAACCTATCCATGAGCAAGATCACTCGCATCCATCGATCGTCCAAAAGCCTCGCGGGACAATCTAGCCTCAGTCTCCATTAGATAACGTGTATGTGCATGTGCACGTCTGTCTCTAAACAACATATTAACCCGACTAGCCAATAGTTGTCTCTGACTCTGCTTATCGTCTAACCTTGTGTAGATCCCATCTGTGTCTCGCCTAACCATAGACTCAAACTCTCTTACGTGTGCACCCAACTCTGTGTCAGTACTAACTGGAGCTCTCTGTAGGGTCTCAATAATCTCATCCCACGAATCCGTGATCCCATATCCAACATATCTCTCTAGGTCATGCCTGATCTCCAGCTGGTCTAGCAGCAGCAGCGGCAGAGCTCTCTCCTACCTCGTATCTGAGACCAAGAGCGATACCTAACCTCTTCCGAGGTGGTAGGTTAACCTCGGGTCTGTTCTCTCTACGACTGGCAGATGGTAGTAACAATGGTGGTAATGAAGTAGGAGCTGTTGTGGGCAAGGATGGTGGTGCATCTGGTCTGGTAGTGGGAGAGTATGAAGGGTGGTGGTAATGGTAGAGAATGGGAAGTAGCTGCAGCCTCAGCTCTCATCCGAATCATGGTAGCTCGATAGCCTAATGAACGAATTGGACTAGGAGGTGGTGCTGATAACACAGGTGAGGGTGGTGATAGTGGTAGTGATGGAGATGGTATCGGGGGTGGCAGTGGGAAAGGAATCTGGGGTGGTGATGAAGACCATGGAGAAAGTGGTGATGCTGGTGGGGAAGATATAGCAAGCAGTCTGGCAACCTCATAATCCGACTATGCTGGTACAGGTACTGGCTATGGAGTAGTAATCCTAGCTGTCATACGATATGCAGGGTGAGGTGGTGGTGTAGCCGTAGACTCATCAGTCTCAAATAGCTCAGTCTCCTCTACAGACGGGGCAATAGCTGGTAAAGCAACAACTACAGGGTAGGCAGGAGCTGGGTGCTCCTCCTCCGCCTCCTCGTCAACCTCAACATCCATCTCATCATCCTCATCCTCCTCATCGGCCTCGATGTCCATATCATCGTCCTCATCCTCCTCGATGTCCATCTCATCATCTCCGTCATCTCCTCCATCAGCAGGATAGTCGATAGGATCCTCCTCAGGGTCCTCATCGTCATCCTCCTCCGGATCTGCCTCAGGATCAGTCTCTGGAACATAATCAGGTGACTGTGCAGTGGGTGAGGCCTCCTCAGCATACGGCTGATCCTCAGCAACGATCTCATCGTCAGCATGCTCTGGACCTGGAACATAATCTGGCGAGGGTGGTGCCTGCTCAGGCTCCTCCGGGCCAGGCACATAATCTGGGGAGGGTGGGGCCTGAAGAGCGGCCTCCAAGTATGGGTCCTCTGGCATGTAGGGTAGCTCAAGGAACTCGTGATCATCGGCTCTCGGTGATCCTATGTCTGATAAGTCCTCATATGGACTGGACACCGCTGTGTATGTGATCCCCGATTCATCTGAATCTGACATGACTGTATCTGAAAATCCAAAGATAGCTTATATTAGTATTTAATATAAGACTCTTATAGTAATATACATTTATAATCATAACATGTATATCAATTATGAATGCATCTAGTCCAACCAACTAATGCAACAAGTAGTGTATGCATGAATGTATGCACATATGTATGTCCCGTGTAAACCCCTTTGTTATAAAAACAACTTTTGAAAACGGTTATAGTCCAGCAAAAACATTTGACCTGGTTCTCTATAACCTTGGCTCTGATACCAATCTGTAACACCCCCAAATTGGGTCGCAGCGGAATAAGGGTCCGGGGCGTGTTACTTCTCAGATCAACAACACAAGATATATATAGAACGACCAAGAAGTCGTTTGAAACTGATACATTGGATTTAATAAAGTGTTTGTTACATAAGCCCGAAGCTTCACAAAATTTCTTGTTCAAGATACAAAGATTTTCAGCCCATATCAGATAAACAAAATGAAATGCGACAAAATCTTTAATGCATGATATCCAAATCAAAAACCACCAATGTATCCTTCGCACCTTGTGCTTATTGATCCCCTGAAAAACATTGCTTTAAAACGTCAACAATAATGTTGGTGAATTCATAGGTTTGATAAATCATATATTGTAGGACCACAAGATTTCCCAAGTGTATGATAATGCAACAGATGCAGAAATCATATAAATGTAATTACGTTTCCCTAAGCTCATGACACTGAAGCTCGACGTAAATGAATACCATATAAATGGCCTACATTGCCCGTGATGATGTTCTAACCCGCAACATCCTATGTTCGACATGGTATACGTTCGTTTGCCCAGTGATAGCTAATCACCCGAACGGGGATGTCAATCCCAATAGATCTATTCATATCATTCGCGCTCACAATCCAGTAACTGACAGTTCATGATAATGGGCTCAACTAGGGTTATCGCAACTTAGGCAACATGTAATCATAATATGAAACTTAACCACTTGTGTCCAGTTGTAAAACATTGCATGTTTCTCACCCCAAAAACTTTGTAAAACAAAAGCATGTAAAACGTGGGGCTATGAACTCACCTTTAGTGAGCGAATAACAAGAATATCACAGATAATGCGCCACGCAAATCGTCAGATGCAACCTATTTAAATTAAGGTCGTATAAGTACTAATCACATTGATGACTACTACCATGCATAATTCTATATAGCTAATCACCATCTAAATGTTTTGGAAAAATTGTGATTAATAAGTTAAAACGTTAATATTTCCCGTTGTAGTAAAAC
Source organism: Tanacetum coccineum (assembly GCA_026074375.1). Classification (NCBI taxonomy): domain Eukaryota; kingdom Viridiplantae; phylum Streptophyta; class Magnoliopsida; order Asterales; family Asteraceae; genus Tanacetum; species Tanacetum coccineum. Next base: position 116,705 of record BQNB010000078.1, read on the forward strand.
TGGCGTAACTTTCGCGTTTTAAGTCCGTTTCTTGCGTTTCTTATGCCCATGTCTTCGTACTAAGACGAGTTATCAAAAATTGACATTTTTATGTTTTTGGTCCTCTGGTGAACAGTAACTTTTACTGTTCACACCAGATCATGAGTTATCTTATATCGTTTTTGTTGTCGTAAAACCCGTAAACGTCGTATTTTATTCGTTATAGCTCCGTTTTTAGCGATTCTTTCGAGCACGTTCTCGTTTTTGAAAGTTCTATCATTTTATGAGGTTTACAAAAATAAAAGTTCCTGTCATGAATAGTAACTTTTATAAAAATAGTTTTATAAAAGTATTAATTGTCGTAAACTCGCGAAATTCATAACTCGTTCGTTATTAATTGAAAAATTACGATTCTTATCATTTTGGAATCCTAAAAATATGTATTATTTGTTAAAAATACCAAACTTGCTGTTTGAATAATTTTTATAAGAAGTTTTTATAAAAATTCTTTTATAAATTCGTTTATTCGTCGTATAACTTGTTTTTACCGTAACTTTTTCGTTATTAATCCGTTTGACATGTTTCTTACTTTTTCGGAATCGTCTTGAGATGTATTATCTTATAAAAATATAAAATAAGTATATTTTTATACACTTTTGGACAGAAAGTTTGGGTGACCTTATTAAGTCCATTTTTAACCTTGTTTTTATATTTTACACTTTATAACTTTACCACAAGCCTTATATTTTATATATGTCATAAGTGTTACATATAATAAGAGTCCATTAGTCCATAATTGTCCTCATATGTCCAAATTACCAAGTCCATATTAACACTTTTAATCCTTAACTTTCATAAGTAACCTTTTTACTCCAAGTTTATACTTAGCCATTTTTACATATAAACCATAAGTGTACAAGTGTATTTCTTCCAACATGACTTTATTTTAGTGTTCAAGTAACATGATTAAAAGTCCATAATCAACATTAATATGTCATTTGCCTTTCTTTTACTTGTAACATATTATGTAACTTTATAAACCCTAATTAATACATAATCATTTTTATGCTTAACCAAGAGTGTAAATCACTTATGTGTCCATTTTAACATGATGTCATTAACATCATAAGATATATAAAAGTGTACAATATGATGACAACAAGTAAAAACTCCTTTTTACATGATCAAAATCCTAAATGGTGATTCAAGCTATAAAGATATAACATATGCATATAATGATAAATGTAAGAATATAAAGAGTTCTAGATGACCTTATGATGTATGAAGATGATGACAATCAAGTGCTAAACCCTTGTTTAGACTTAAAATCAAAGCTTGCACAATGAAAACCCTAGTTTTCCTAGTGAAAACCCTAGCTTCCCTTTTCTTGATTAAAGCTTGAATATGGTTAACCAATGCTTGCAAATGCCTTAGTATATCTTAGAATAGATGTGTATAGGTGTGTATGGGTTGCATAAAATTTTGTATGGATTTGTTTGGGTTGGTGTTTTGAGCCGTGGCATGAAAGAAGCAAAAAGGAGAGTTTGTTTGATTTTCTAGTTAAGTGTTATGCATGTATGAGTTATCTCTTATAAGTTGCTTGCCTTATATGAGTCCTAGTGGTCAAAAAGTATGCAATAGTTAGTCAAGAGACAAAGAGAGGGTCTTAGGGAAGACTCTTGGTCAAAGGGAACAAGGTATGGCTATGCTTAATGCATATGTGATGTACATTGACCAAGTTGTAAGATTTAACCAATTTGCATAATTTCTTTGTATGTATTACAAAAATTTCGGCATATGTATGATAATTATGATATATTTTTGTAACTTTTATGTATTGGGTATAAATGTGGGTATTTGTTGAAGCGTAGAAAAGTTTTGGTGGTTCCGGGAGTGCCTAAAACGCATTTATCGCGAAAGTATCACTTTTACGTATCCGATAAAAATAAAATGAACAAAGTTAATAATTATTCTCAAAATAATTATATAACCCTTGCTTGATGTAAACATTTAATTGTTTGATGCCCGTTTACATTGAACGCTAATTTTTAGCTTACGCGATTTTACTTAATACATGAAATTAAAAGCAAACGCGTACAATACTAAAAATAAATATTAGGTTTATCGACATCGTCAATGACTTGAAAACACAGGGTGTTATATTGGAACAGTCTTTGACTTGAATGAACTTCGTTTTGCTTTACTCACTTCACAAGAGGAACATAGTTGATTCCTACATACACAGTTATTGATAAACCAATCACAACATCCTTCTTTGAAAGCAGGTTGGATGTAGTCGAAGTTGAGAATTAAAATTCTTCGATGCATAACCATTGCATGAGTTGGTGATGCTTATAGCCAAGAGGACAGATTGATTTGATGAAATTGTTTCTTGAAGAGAAATTGTATAGAGATCGGTTCCACGATTACCTGTTAATAAGTCGTTTCCCTAAAGATCTCTAACAAAACACATAGATTTCCGAAATGCAACCTCCAAATCCGCATCACAGAATTGACCAACCAAGAAAAGATTATGATTGAGACCTTCGACGTAGTAAACCCTGTTGATCGTAATATTGCCTTGAACCAGTTCTCCATAACCAAGAATTGGAGCAAATTGATCATTGCCAAAATGAACGGTACCCAAATATTTTCCAACAAAATTGCATAGGGCATGATAGATTTGCCCGTTAGGTGGCTTTGTGCATCCCCGAGTCAACAATGAATAGGATGAGTTTGATATAATCTGCAAGAGAATTTAGAGGACGATTGAATACATGACAAATTGGATCCTAAAGTGTTTGTGTGTTTTAAGACATTAGTTATCCTAGATACATTATCTGAGGCAAAACTAAATGTCTTAGTCACACTTTCATTCCTAACTTTAGGTACCCATTTCTTTTTTGTCTTAGGAACCCATGTATATGCTAGATGGCAATATGTTGTCTATCCACCCATTCCACGCCTAACTAGTTCTCTTATAAAGCATCCTATTAAGTAACACTAGAATTTGTGGTATTGTTCAGAGGCAACTGTTTTCGATACAGGGTTTGGCCAACAGATTTGTTCGCATTGACTTTTGAGGGCTTTTCTAGTACTAATAGGCAACTGCAATTAGCTTCTTTAGTTCTAGCATTCACATCATCAAAAAACTAGAAACACAAGCATCATGAATTCGAGAGATTAAACAAACATTTTCCACAAGTAGCACAAACAGCATTAACATTCAAAGTTCTGGAATTTAAAACTGTCTTAACACGTAGTTACAAACTTGTATTGATTAGAAATACTAGGAAAATCCTAGGTGTCCTTCCTACTTATATTCTTCTTAAACTTCACTTGACTAGTGTTTGGCATGACCTATTTTCATTGATTTGCTCCTAGGATTTGGTCTACTAACATTAGTTTTTGTGAAGCTACTCTGAGATTTAAAAACACTGATGATTATATTCCTAGAAGTCTGAGTCAACTGTGGTGCTCTAGTTTGTGTTGTACTACTTGCAATTCGATACATGCCTGGTTTAATCACATTTGTGTTTCTTATAGCTTGCGTTGCTGTTTGAGGCAAATTATGTAGAGTGACTGGTTTTGATAAACCCTCTGACGCATTATTTATTAAAACTGACTTTTTCTTCTTTGTAAAATTTGTTTCTTTCAATAGAATTAAAAGGAGCTCGTTAATCCTAAAACGATGGTTTTTGAATCCTTTGGGCACTTGGTTGTCGAACAACATATGGTTTATCAAACTTAGTTTCCACATATTTTCCTTTGCATTTTTCAATGAGTTTCTTTAACTCATTGATTGCAATGTTCTTGTCTTGCAGTTGATCATTCAAATCTTGTATTTCAAAATATTGTTCACATTCTTTTCGAAATACATTTGACGCCTTTTCTTTGCAAACTGTGTCATTGTTCAGTTGTTCTTGACATTGTTGTAAAGCGATTTCAAGAGAAAATAGTGTTTTTCTAATTTAGCAAAACTTCATAAAAAGCTCAGTTAAATCTCTTTAACTTACAAATTCAGTTTGTTTAGAACGCTTTTGTGCAAGACAGTCACATTCCCTGACTTTAAGAAGATATAAGCATTGTAATTCAGTGAATCTCATCTAAATCAGATGAAATGTGCACAATAGAACACATAACATTCTATTAGACAACACATTCTTGCAAAATGCATATCATACATGTTGGAAATCTGCATTATCAATCCAAATCATCAATTTTATTTTCAAGAGATTCAACGTACTTTAAAATTTGCATGCATTTCCTTGCATAAGTTCATGTATAAATGCGAAAACTATCATTCTGATCTTAAGGGCAAGTGGCATCAAACAGTCTTAACTAGGATTCCATATCTTAACCATGTTTACGGAGATGAAGATGTCCGTTTGGAATGTTTTTACCCATGCTTGACAATAAATTTATTTCAAATGATAATGTTATACGTCCATAAAATGTATGCTTGTCTACATTGCATTATAGATTTTTGACACTGGTAAATAAATCTATGTTTTTTGAAAATATTTATTTTTTGTTTTTCATAATGATTTTCTCTACATTTTCTTTCTTATTTCATTTGCCTGTGCGAACTGAATTTCATAATGCTGAGTCGGTGGTTTAAAAATTTCATAAAGACTATTTAACTTTGTGTAGTCAAAAGGTTTCACAAGTCTTTATCAATTTGATCGAGTTCTCTTCTTTCAAGAGTCAGAGTCTCTTCCCTATCGGGGACGAGTCTGTTTGCAGGATCAGATTGGTCATGTGGGATCTCATACAAACATGGTTTCTCATATTGAGCCTTTTTGAGGTACATTGGATTGGAAAAGGTAGGCCTTCCATTAAATGGTAGGGCATTGGTGGCTAACATATGAATGGTCTGGATTGATTGACTTCTTTTGTAAACAATTTCATTCAAAAACTTTAATTGGTTTTCCATTGAAATCATTTTGTCAATATCTTTTTCTTCCTTAAGCTTTAAATACCATTATACCTTTGTTTTTCTCCTATGACAAACCTTCATAATGTGACTTTGTTAAAAGACTACTGTTTGACTAACTCACGTGTTTCTCTTGACAACAGAAATTTCCGTAGTCTTAACTTTTTAAACCTTCTTTTTATGCAATTCTTTTGAGCTTAATAGTCCTAGCGTGTCATTTAACTTACGTTCAAGTTTTCATAGTCAACTGTACGATAACAAAATTAAAGTGCCTGTACCTTCTCAAAACACAGTTTTGTTTATTTTGAAGTGCAACTAAGCAACTATCCTGAATACTATTAGATTCCCCTAGAATCTACTAGTTTCCGCAAGAATAGATTTGCACTCAGTTAATTCATGAGTCAATGTTGCATTTGCTTTCTTTAATTGCTTTTAAATCTTTTTGTTTTCATCGACATCAAGTTTTAAATTTGCAATTAAATTGGCAAGTGCAACACGTTCATCATCACATTCTACATCATTTTGGTCATCCTGAATATCATTATCATACATATCCGGTGAGTCAGGAAGGACATTACTGTCACCCGTTTCCACTGCACATGTGTTACTAATGGATTCAGATTGCTTAAAAAAGTTTGCTATGGCATATGGCAAACACATATCGACAGTTATCATATTGGTACCTGTTTCCAATGGCTCAGCGTCAGTGTCTGAGTTTGCATAGAGCCTCCCAGGACTATCCATGTAAACTTTAATTGCTTCAACTCTTTGTTCATTAATTTCTTCATCTGTGTCTGCTAGTCAGTCAGATTGCTGTGCTTAAAGTTGAACACCTTTCTCAGCTTGTTTACACAGCAACATCTTTTCCTGGAGATACGTGAAGTCTTTAACCCGTTTTGGCTACTCTGCATTCTTTATCATAAAACAAAAATCCTTGCAGTTAAAACACTGTAATCACAGACTGTTCACTACTATGACCACCTAACATTTTCACTAGCCCCCCAGCAAACATTTACTGCCCTCTGATTCCCAAAACTGTCCAGACTAATTGTCATTCTTGTACCTTGGAGTGGTATCTATATTCTTGTTTCTGGTGTTTGAGGAAGTTCTGAGGTTGTTGTTGGTAGGTTTATAGATTTTCTTGAAGTACTTTTCAATAAGAGCTAAATTTTTCTGCATGTCTTTATCCCTTTGAGCTTGTTCAGGATCACTGTCTTCATCCAAGCTGACTCAGATGTGGTGTGATTGTTTGGCTATCTCTTTTGCCTTGTTCTATGATAGTTTGCATTAGATCCTGGTTGGAAGTGAAGCATTTTGGAGTGTTGGTGCTATGATTTGTGAGGTTTTGATGATTGATAATAAGTGTCGTGAAGTTGGTAGATGCATTAAGCAACAAGTGATAAATAGTTTAGCTATTCTTTAGCCATTCTTTTAAGCACAGGAGCGTCATAACTTCCTTTTGGTATTGTCTCATAATGTCAAAGAGTTTCTGATATTAAACTTCATCCACTGTGTGTGTTGCATGACAATTGTTTACAAATCTTGACCACTCCTGGTGGAATTGTTGAAGAAATTGAACATTACTTGCATCGTAGCAACTATCATATTGTTTCTAATCATTTCATTCATCATCTTGTAGAATCTTATGTAGTAAGACTCAATTGTTTCTACATCGTGAGAGGTGAATTAACCAAACTCCCAAAATAAGTTTGTCTTGACATCTTGAATATTGAGTGATTCACTTTGTTGTAGCCTTTCGATGGCTTCCCATATTTCTTGAGCTGTCTGACATGCATCAACAGTTAAGTATATTTTATCTCCAATTCCAGTCAATATCAAATGAATCACTTCTTTTTCTGATTTAAAATGAGTTCTGTTTTCAGGAGTCATATTCATAATGGTCTCGACTGTTGTTTGTTCAGGACTTTTCTGGAGAATCCTCTATTGCAGGAACAGTTGGTGTTGTGACAATTGTTGGAGTGTAAGGACCTTTGAGAATGCACTTCCGTAAGGCATCACCATTTGGTCTTGTGTCAATGTATCATAAGAAAAAGAGATCGCCATTTGTGCATATAGTCCTGTGCAAGCATTGGTGACATCCCTTGAACCAGCAGTCCATTATGTTGTTATGCAATTTGACAGTCGTTGTAGTAAGTTACATTGAGAGTTGTCATGATGAATGATGAAGAATTATAAGAAAAAAATGATTGTAGGATCTTAAGTAGATTTGTTGTGATTGAAGTTGTAGTAAAAAGAAAGAAATAAACGTTCACGGGATTTTACAAGTCTATGATTAAAACTGAGAAAAGAGTTGTGTCTTTCGCGGAATTTTACAAAATCACTAGAAATCCGTGAATTGTTAATTGAATTATGGATTAAGGTTTGTTTGTTGTCAATTGAATGTCTTAAAAGTTCAAAAACCTAAACTGACATATTTCGCTTGAAAATGTGCATATTTTGCTTGGCTTGAAAGAAAAATTGCACATTTCGCTTTGCTTGGAAATTACGTATTTCGCTTCAAACTTTAAACACATTTCGCTTGATACTAAAGTTGCACATTCGCTTGAAAGAAAAACAGATTTCGCTGGAACTCATGCTTGCATGTTTCGCTTTAAACATATTCCGCTTGAACTGTAAACTTGCATATTTCGCTTGAAGTCCAGTCTTGCATGTTTCGCTTGTAATAAAAACATATTCCGCTTGATCTGTAAACTTGCATATTTCACTTGAAGTTCAGTCTTGCATGTTTCGCTTGAGGTTTAACATATTCCGCTTGAGTTCGTAACAAACATATTTCGCTTGATTTTTTAAAATTTTTGGCAGAGTTTCGTTTTAGGTTATTGTAATGTTTCGCTTGACTTTCGCCTGCATATTCTGCTTAACCTAAACCTGCATATTTCGCTTAGTCCTAAACTTACATATTCCGCTCGACCTTATACATGTTCCGCTCGGAGTCACTATCGGGTGTGGACCACTTTTACTACCAAACAAAGTATCCCTATCTTTTGAAGCAAAAATAGTGGATATTGGTCCCCTCTTTTTGACCGGTTGTGAGCACAACAAATGAGCCAATCACAAATAAGCTTCGAAAAATAAGCAACCAAAATAAGCTTGAAATAAGCTCGAATTTTATTAAAATAAGCGCGGAAATTGTGAACAAGGAAAAACAAAGTAACAAGTTGAGTAGCAAGATAACATGTAGACCAAGTATTTCAAGGAGCAATCAAGTGAAACAAATAAGCCCCTAAATGATTGAACCGTGAGCTTATAATCCAAAATAAGCCAAAAAAATTTAAGCTTATAACCACAAACGAAACTCAAGAAGGCGAGGACCAAGTGAAGCAAGAAATAAGTGAGAAAAACAAACCAATAAGCCAAAAAAAATTCGGATCCGTGAGCTTATATGTAAAATAAGCCACGAAATCTTGATTTTGAGCTTATTAAAACCACAAAACAAACACAATCTACCCGAGACTCTTGATACCAAATGTAGAATCCAAAAAATCACTTCACTTCATAATTAAGAACAAGAAAAGTAGGAAGAATATGTGAAGAAATGTAGAGAGACAAAGTAGAGAGAGTGAGAGAGAAAGAGAAGATTACTTGCAAAATGGAAAATTACAAATGACCAAGTCAACCTCACCTACCTTGGTGTAGTTGTATATGTATCAACTAAAAGCTTGCATGCCTTAGTATTTTCTACGGGCCGAGCTCGGTTTACTTTGGGCTTTCGCCAATACACGTGATCGGTAGCTTTACAATTAAGGAGCCCTTATACCCCGTCTAGCCTATATTTCAACTAAATTAATTAAAGACCGAGACATAATATAATTAATGAACGAACTTCCATTGTTTCGACCTCATAGTTTGAGGCTAACAAACGTCAACAACACCACAGAAAGCAGGCATATTTTAATAAAATTAGAAAAAACGCAAAGGCAAGTCGCAATAGACAACAAGCAATCAGGTAAAACACAATTAGACAAAACACAAGAATATTTTATTCAAAAATAATCAAAACGCAATAATTTTAAAAAAAAATTGAAAATGTGGGTCCTACATTTATGCTAATGAGGGTCTTCAAACACAAAACGCAATTGATTGCGTTTTGTCCTGCATTGCACACCATAACAATCAAAACGCAAGAGCATATTGAAACTCAAAACGCAAAGGCATATATCAGGCAAATCGCAGCACATGTCAGGAAAAATGCAATGGCATAAGTTAGGAAAAAAGCAACAATGGGATTCCACACAAAACGCAATCAAGAAACATAGAGCAAAACGCAACCAAGAACCTTATAGCAAAACGCAATCAAGAACATCTTAACAAAACGCATATAAGAACATCAACCAAAACGCAACCAACAACATTTGAATGCGCAGAATCTACTTACAATCAAGGTATCCACGCATAATCAAGAATCATTATATACAGTCCAACGTACATGTTTAATAACTAATATACCAACAGCAAACATCACACGATCACATGTTTGACTCAAAAAGTCAACTTATTGCACGAAAATCACACAGACCATAATATAGCTATTAGGGAAACAAATAGGACATTAACTAAGCATCATGAATGTAGACTAATGCTAACCCAGCAAACAAAACTTAATTAGAAACACTAACCAAGATTTTGATGGTGATTTAGAACGAAAATCTACAAAACAAGTGATTTAATGAGATTTATGCCATGAATTAACAGATAACGCATGGGAGGATGACAAAGAATGATATCTAGACATTACCTAAGCATGAAATCACATAGATGGATACAGATCAAGCAAATCGCAAAGGTTGAGTTTTGGGTTGAGAGAGTAATGTTTGACTGGTCTTGGGAGTTTTGACCAAGTCAAAACGTAAAGGACTTTTTATACCTAGGTTAAACTTTCATCAATTGACAGATTTGGCCCCTTACTTTCTACTTTCTTATCTATTTAAGGCATAAGTATTACTAAGGGATTAAATGAGATGCAAAAATGGCACAAATGGTCCTTTATATTTTATGAGTCTATGAAACAAATAGCAAATAGCACATAAGACCCTATACTTTCATATAAATGACAACTTTGGCCTTTTGAGTTAACACAAGTTTAACTCCCCCTTAAACTGTAACCCCGTTAGATACAAAACCTTTCTCAATTATTTATATGATGAATCAAAAGTGCCCGTTAGATATCATAAATTTGAAACCACTCTCCCCCTCAATCAATGACCCACCTGTTTTCTAGTTAAAGAGCAGTAATCGTTGATTGAGAGCCAAATTTTGAGAAAATCAAGTTCGATTAATTTTCTAATAACAGTAAACCACCATATGAAATCCAAATAATTTTTTGAAAAATCATAGACGGAAAATTTATTATGGTTAAAAAAGAAGACTTCTCATCTAATCAGAAATATGCAACTGAATGCGTATATTTAGATCGAGGTTGCAATGGATATAAATGTAAAATTAAAAACCCATGCCCTGGGAGAAAAACGAATCACCTGTTGTTAGGAACAACCATCTTTTTGGCGGCATGTTTTCCTCAATTTGAAAAGCGAGTTGCAATCTGAACTAACTGCAAGCCATTTAGACATGTTTTGAAAAGTTTGAACTTCCATTCAAGCTTCATTTAAAGACCTGTGTCATTATTGAATGACATTTCTAAGACTGTAAATATTATCGATAAACGGAAGACATGTCTTGAAAAAATATTTTCGGTATTTTCTATTTTCTGATTTTTATGATTTTTGTAGGTTTTATTTTCTAATAAACGGAAGACATGTCTTGAAAAAAATGATTTTTTGTAGGTTTTATGAGGACCATCCTTTTTACCTCCTCTTCCTCCTTCCTGAAGAACTATAAGATTTTTCGAGACATACTCATCATAAAACCAAGCTTCGCGGGAGTAAGGAATTCAGAATCGCTCGTCGCTCCTCTTGGTAATGCCTTTTAGTGAATATATTCACGAGCTGATAATCTGTCGTCACCGAAGTACAATTTAACCACGCCTTTCTCAACTGCTCTCGAATAAAATGGAGTCGAAATTCAATGTAGCCTTGGACTCGGAAGTGCTGGACATCATTGCATATAGAGTCGCAATGGCACTGCGATTGTCACAATACAAGGGAATCTTATTAAAGACAAAGTCATAGTCTGTAAGCTATGATCTCATCCAAAGTATATGAGCACAGCATCCAGACATGGCAATGTATTCAGCCTCTGTTGTTGATTGTGCAATGCTCCTTCTGTTTCTTAGATGACCATCTGACTAATTTTATCTCCCCCCAAAGGAATTGAGAACTTCTTGACGTACTTCTCGTGTGTCTTGACAACCTGCTGTGTCTGCATCTGCATAGCTATTAGGCCATACTGGTGTATTCGGATACCAAAGACCCCCAGTTTAAATGGATCCTTTGAGATACAGAAAGACCCATTTCAGTGCTTTAACGTGCTTTTTTGGATAGGCAAAGCCTGATATCTAGCACACTACAAAATCGACAAGGTGGGTCCGCTGGCATGAGATACTTAGGGAGCTCCGACCATACTACGAAATTTAAGTATGGTCAACTAGAATCCCTAAGGGGTCCTCATCCAGTTTAAGCGATCCACCATGGGGTTATCAACAGGTCCCACGAACCATCCCAGAATTCTTTAATATTTCAAGGCAAATTTGATTGATAATAAAAAGCCTCCGGGATTTTGAGAATCTTATAACCTAAGAAAAACGACATTTGTCCCCCATGATAATATGGAGTTAGTATGTTCTTGATCAATGACATTTAAAATTTAGAACTCATCTCATTGGAAAATATGTCACATACTTTAGGGTCAGTCGAGGCAAATATGATATCATCTACATATATTTAAGTAAGAAGAATATGTTTGCCTGTTTTCCTAGGGAATAATGTCAAATCAACTGCACCCTTGGAAAATTTGTTGTCCAGAAGAAATCATGACAAGGTATCGTACCACGCCCGAGGGGCTTGCTTTAAACCATACAAAGCCTTCTTTAGATGATAAACATGTGTCAGATGATCTGGATCAACGAATCCCTCTGGTTGACTAACATAGACTTATTCCTTTAACTCGCCATTAAGGAAGGCTGTCTTGACATCCATCTGATAGATGGTCATGTTTTTACTGGCGGCATTGGCGATGAAGATTCGAAAGCCAGCGATACGTGCAACCGGTGAACAAATGATTCCTCTGAATTCAATTCCCACCTCTTACGATACCCTTGGCCCACCAACCGAGCCTAGTTTTTTCAAAACATCATCGTACTCCCCAAAAAAAAAAAAATTTCAAGTTTTACTTGTAGATCCACTTGAAGCAAATAATCATGACAACAGTCTGGTTTGAGATTTACTAATTCCCATACTTGAAGTCGATCAAATATCGGTGAGACTCATCTGTGTAATGGCTTGAAACCACAATCTTCAGTTATGCTAGATTTTAAAGTTCTTTGGTTTGACTTTGACAAGACAGAGTTAAACAAGCACCACAAGGAGCATTAGTTGCTAGTTAATGTTTTTCCTGGTGGATACCGGTCGAGATGGATTGCCAATAATATTATCCAACGGGTGATCTTTGCTCCATTTCTCGAGATGATGAAGTATTTGAGAGACATAAGGAGATTCGGTTAAACTAAGATCCCCGGATGATGATGCTTTAGACCTAGGTTCTGGAGCAAACACATTTATGAAGGGGTCATTGTCAATAGGAGCAAAAGGATTGTCTTCCATGAGAGTAGATTCAGCTGCAACGTCTTGATGTAAGCTTAGAGATTGTAATGCCGAAGATGACGGTGAATGACTTAGAGAAGGTGCATCTTGATTAATGGTAGTAGTGTACCAGTTGAGTTGACTGGAACTTAAACTGCTGGAGCAGGAGACACTGGTCTTTCAACACGAGGAGGTTCCAGGTATTCATACGAACATTGGGTTTGGAAATAAAATCCTCCACACTTTATTTGTGAGGGGTACATAAGGAGCTGCCGGAATCGAATTTGGTACGAGACCTGAACTTATATGTCCAGGCGTCAAAAAAGTAGGAGTCGGTCCTGTATTGAGTTGCACAGGAGTCATTTGCTCAGTCAGCTCATCGAATTGCAAGTGAATAGTTTCCATAATATGTCGGGTTCTTTTGTTGTAGATTTTATACCCTTTCATACTAGGAGCCTAACCACGATATTCCCAATATCTTGTTGTTGTAATTTTCCAGATCTTCTGTATTTTTCAAGACCATTTTGTAGGGTAACCCAGAGCACCAAATACTCAAAAAAGGAAATGAATCAGGCTTCTTGACATGCACCAGCTCATAAGGGGTTTTTTGCAGTGATGAGTGTGAATAAAGGAGGATCTGTTATGGTGTAACATGCAGTAAGCCACAGCATCTGCCCATGAAGAAGCATCATGGCCAAGAAAAGATTAGCATTGTCCTATCAGCCTCAACAAGTTAAACGGTTCCGTCTTTCGACAATGTCGTTCTGCTGTGGAGTCCTTAGAACTATCTTTTGATGAAAAATGCCGACACGTTCATAATAATCAATCAAATCTTTATTGACAAATTATGTGCCATTATTGGTACGGATGTTTCTAACAGTTTTGTTTGAGACCGACTTTATTTGCTAGAAATTTGATGACAACCTCTGGGGTCTCATCTCTTCGAATCACAAAACTTAACCCAAGTAACAACCGGCGAATACATCACAATAACTAAGAATATTCTTCACATAAAATGTTTGAACTCGCAATGGTCCATATAAATCCATATGAAAGGTATTAAGAACTTCCAAGTTGTGTTTTCATTTTGGTTTGTGGTATGTTATTTTGCTCTTTCTAGTTGACACGCGAGCAAGAGATTATCTTTCTCAAACTTCAATCTATTTAAGCCTCGCACTAAATCTTTTCTTGTAAGGTCATATGATGAACCGACGTCAAGTGGTTTAAACCGCCGATGCCACAACCATGATTTGTTCTTGGAGGCTTTAGACAACAAGAAAATTGGAGAGAACTTAAACATGTCTTCAATCAAGATAGTGTACAAATTAGAACCACGAGAACCTTTAATTAATTCAACACCATCCGTATCTTGAACATAGCAAGAAGGCTTCTTGAAGCAACTTCTAGATCGAGTCCACAAAATTCTGACCAACAGAAAATAGATTGTTGTCCCAGTCCTTCCACATAGTATAAACCCTAGAGATCACGACTTTCCACCAATAATAGTATCTCCATAACCCTATGAAGCCCAAGTGGTCAATCCCGAATCAACAGTCCCGGATGAACTTTTCATGAAAGTTCTAAGCGCGAGCGATCCCCTGTTCAATATGTTTATGGAACAGGACCAAAATTCCATATACCAAGGACTATCTGTAGACCTGCATTTGAAAACAGACGAAGTGAAGGAGAGTATGGAAAGTTTAGATCCCCAATTGTGGTTTGGTTCCTCTGGTGGTTAGCATAAGCAATACGCTACAGCTTTTTGTTTAGGTTTAGATGAGCAAAGTATTAAAGTGAACGTTCTCCAAACGTGGAATGTTCTTCCTGTGGGCATCCAGTGAGAACCTACCTGGTAAAAGGGTGTTGCCTTGTTGGTTACCATACTTGCTGACTTGCTTAGGTTTTCCAAACTTGCTTAACATTATGCACAACATTTATAACAAGGGGATGCAATCAACAAGTGCAAATAATTAACCACACCACATACTATAAATTTGGGCATAATGATAAAGCATTTTGTTAATGTATGGCAAACAGAATGAGAATCCGATAATTAACAGTACGCTTTAGAGCTAAAACTAGAATCAAACAACATTCGTGGTTTTCAGACTAGAACTTAATTGTCCCTAGGGTGTTCTTCTACTTTCTCATGTTGACACTCTTTGACTGCAAGAATCCAATTTTTTTCTTGGTATTGCTCCTAGCTGTGATCCGCTACATCAGTGCAACTGTTTTACTCCTGTAGAAAGAGGCACATGGACATTAGTCTTCTGACAGTTCAGTTGATTTACAGGTTTGTGGGTGTTACTTTTTGACATTACACATTGTTCCTCAAAAGTGACTTGCTTTTCTTTAGGTAAAGAGGTAGAAGCATGCTTGTTATCTCGTGGTATTTAGGGCTTTTGGACAAGTGCCAATCACATATTCAACCATATCCTTAGAGTTTTTGGTGTAACGCAAGCTGATAAAATGATCTATCTAATGGTCTTTCTGCCTTTGGAGCTTCCTCTACGATCTCCGTGAAGGGTTTCTACCTTTCCTTAAGGTGTTTTTGAGATAAACTAGATGCACTTCCCTATTGTTCCTATTGCGAGGGTCCTTGTTTCCTGTCATACTTCTTGAGCAACCACTGTCAACTATACCTATGTCATTATCTGTACTAGGATCACCCTACAAATCATACAACAACAATATTAGTACACTTGAGAGACCCAAGCCAGTTCTGACTTGAGCCTGCCTTGTGGATCATTAAGTGTGAAGCCATGTAGATTGATGAGATCCACCATTACTCTTGGACCCCCAAAATTTTGGTCTTTTATTCCTCCAAGAGTAACCAGCTGAGGTCTTAACAGCAGTACCCCATCGTCCCGCATTCATATACATAGGGTCATAGAATTCAGGCCAATACATATTATTAAAATATACAGATGATGGTCTGAAATATGGTCTAGCAGCAGGATTACGCCATCTAGCAGAAACTGGTCTACCAGCAGAAACTGGTCTACCAGCAAAAACAGGTGCTGGTCTTTTAGACCAACCAGCAGGATTTGATTGATCAGCAGCAAGATGTGTTGCCTGTCCAACCCTTCCAGTAGGATTTGGTCTACCAACAGAATTGACTGCTGGTCTGTTTCTACTAGCAGCAGGATCAGATCCACCAGCAGTAACAGATGCTGACGAATTCCTACTACCAGCAGGAACAGATGCTGCTTTAGATTTACAAGGGACAGAATCTACACAATTATAAAAGTCACAATCTTTAATCAAATGCAATTTACTACCACAAACAAAACATTTCTTAACACGCACAGAATTGTTTTTACACACATTCCTATTGTTCATTCCACTTTTATTACAAAAAATCCTAGGAGATTTTACATTCTCCAAACAAGAAAAACTAGGACTGCCAGCAGTGGAATTTGGGTCTTCAACATCAGACTCTGGCAAAGTCTTGATATCAACAGCAGGTGGGAAGTCTTTGGTCTTGGTCTTGAGGCTTGAATCACAGGATGCATAGGTCTCTGAGTCTGAAGACTTGTCACTGTTATCACAAGAGACAAAGTCATTAGATTCTGAAAGAGTTTCAGAAGTTTTATTATCAGACTTTGAACCATAACTTACCTGTGTTTCCTCTATGTCAGACTTGTATGGGATGGGCATATAAGTTCCAGTGATGGAGGGAGGAACTGCATGCATCTCCCCAGCCTTGACAAACCTTGAGTAAAGAGGTTTAACCTCCTCCTCAACAGGTTCTGGGTACATGGTACTAGGTGTAGACATTTCAATCACTTCATCTACTCAAAGTCTCTTGAAATCCTAGACCAATTTTAGTTTTGTAGAAATAGAGCTATTTTATCAATTTTTTTAAGTTCTGGAAGACCTCCTCCACTTTGTCAAAAATCTAGCTAATGTCGATTAACATATTAACTTCCCATTCAGTCTTTTCATTGTGTGCTGATCATGTAATTTTTCAGTATAATTCAGTGTGTTAGGTGGTGTTTTCTAGATTAAGCAGATAAAACCCTAATCTTTTCTTCTAATGCATCTGAGTTTTATGGTACCAATCCTTTTGTGATTCTAATGTTTTAACAGCATGCTGATATGCCTAAACTTTAATGTAACAATCATTATACAATTCATCAAGATTATTATACATATGATTAAGATCATTAATTTTACAATCACAACCAAGGGGACAATTTTGTACCTTAGGAGAAATCCCCATCATAGCAAACTCATCAGCAGCATTAGAAAAACACCAGCACACTTTATCAGCATGAAGTCCAGCCATCATCCCATATACCTTCTCAACCTCACCAGTCTTGTTTTCTGCCGCATGATCCCGGACCAATTCACCATGGAATCAACTGAGACAAAGCTTTTGGTTCGTCTGTCTTAATTTTCTGTGACCTTACAAGCAGAAATACCTGGCCTTATCCATCAACTGTCTTCACATTACACTCACTAGCAAAATGTCCAATTGAAGACATTAGTAGCATCTAACCTTCCTTCTGTTAAATCTGGCAGTTGCTGATTGTCTGTAGTTCATCTTTCGTCCATGCCTTCTCTCAAACTGTTGATCATAAAAGAGAGCATAGCCACATTTTGCCAATTTAAGTCCAATTCTTCCATTCCAAACTGATCAACCTGGTCAAAGTCTTCATAGATCATATCTTGATCCGGTTCATTCTCAGCAACAAAAGAATGCAAAACACATTCCATTATGTTATCAGAACGACCAGATGTCTGAGAAACAGATGGGACAACACTCTGCTGATCAGAATAAGTAGGCTTTGAGCCAGAGCTGGCAGCTCCAATGAAAGCAGAATGAGTGGGAGCAGCTGCAGCATTCAATATAACTATGACAATTCTGAATCATGTTCATGTGGACTTAGTTTGTTTTAAGGTCATCAAAAACTCATTGAATATGGCCACCTATTGTTTTTAATTGCTAACCCAACTTGTGACCATGAAGAAGAAGTGCTCTCTTCCCTAGAAAAACTTAGGTTGATGTCATCATTGTCTGGCCTTGCCTGCACTTGATATCAACTGCTCAGATCTTTGAAAACCTGTCATAACCCTTGTGTAGGCCTTCTTTGTCTGTCACAGAGAATTATGGTAAACTGTCTGCTTGAGCATGGTCTCCTCATCTCTTTTGATTCTTTTTCCCTACCAACCTTGCATAACTGCCATCTCAAATATTCCTTGCTCATCAAAATGATGAAAATAGGCATATGATCTTCAGGTAGAGCCTGAAGCAACAAAGTTCTCACTTATTTCTTTTTGTACAGCAAGACATGCTCCATCAAGAGAGAACAGGAGGAGGAACAATATATTACCTTTCGCATCTTTTCCACAACCTCTTTGGATTGTTACCTTGCTGAAAACAATCCTCCAAAGAAGTATGATCAGCATTCTGTATCCAGCTCTCATCTCATAGCCCAGATCTACTTATTTTTCTTCTCTAGATAAGGAAATTTTGCATTGTGCAGAGATAAGGCTGTTTGGACTGTTGAAAACTGTTGTGACTGGTCATTGTTAGGTAATGCTGACTAGTTGGTTGGACTCAGTAGGTTGAGTTAATGTTGTACAGCAAGGTTGTGTGAAGAAGGGTTGATTGGTTGTGTGAAAGCAGGTTGTGGAAGAAAAGCAGTATGAGGTGAATGTAGGGATTGGTTGTGTGGGTTCAGGTATGAAAGAATCCGAGGTATCATCTTGAGTGAATGAAGGTGAGGCGCCGGCAGATGAATTAGGGATAGGATAAGTGAATGGTGACTGAGTAGGTATAGACGGCATGGGTTCTGACATTGTTCACGGTTAGAGAAACAAAGTTTTGTTGTGGTAACAAGTGATTCTTCTTTATCAGAGGCTCTCTCCTGGCTCTGATCCCACTTGTATATTAATGAGATTACTATAATTCCTTAATTACATTAATCACATCTATAAAATAAGATCAGCAGATTTATCTCCTGTCAGAAGAAATGAGAACATGACCAGAGAAACATAATCAGCAGGAATGACTTAAATTGCCATCAGCAGAATGAATTATCTCTAACAGCTGAAACAACTCTTAGTCGTTTTTCAATTATTACAACAATGTTTGTTGCCCGAACTTGGTTCAGTATTGTACTTATCCTTGTCTTCAGGTGATAGGTCCGAATAGACACGAGGTCGTTTTGGACCTAGATGTAAGGCACCTTCATCTCCTTCTGCAAGAGTTTCCCTAAATGTTCCCATCTGAAAAGGTCATTCATCAATTGACTTCAAGATGTTCACCCCGTTCTCTTTACCCCGACAATACAGTCGAATACGTTGTTGCCATGATGTAAAAGGTGGTCTCGGGTATCGGAACTGGCACATTGGGTCTTCGAAAGATTAGCCATTTAATTTAAATTGTGATATGAAATTAAATTTGATTGAAACAATGATTAGTGATATGTATGTAAAAAATGATGATTGTTTGTTGGATTAGGTGATATGTTGGTTTATTGTGATTTTTGTCTTGGTTCGAAATAGTTAACGTAATATGAAGAAATTTTTTACCAGAGTTTCTTTCTACCAAATGCCAGTGGAAGGTCTTCAAAAGTAGACAAAAAGCGGAAGTCTTGAGGACAAAACGCAATCAAGTCTTGAGACAAAACGCAATCCAATCTTGAGACAAAACACAATCCAATCTTGAGACAAAACGCAATCCAATCTTGAGATAAAACGCAATCAAGTTTTGAAATGGGCAGAGTCTCTCCTAGGCAAAACGCAAGAAGGTCTTCAATTAGTCAAAACGCAGAACCAAAACGCAACCTTTGATAAACCAAAACGCAGGAAGCAAAACGCAGGAGACAAAACCGGTAACTCTATAAGACAAATGCAGTACAGTTGTCCTTATACAAATGGTCAAAACTCAGTGTTTTTCTGACAAACGCGGGAGGCAAAACCAACAAGAAATATGCCAGTGAGACAAAACGCAGTCAAGAAAATACAAACTTTTTCACCTAAAAATTACCCTTTTGAACGTTTTTACTTGGTTTCTTTGACACAACTTGTTCCTCGAAGGATATAACAAACTATAATAAACATACTTTAAAAATCACCAACGTGAACAATCAAAGAGTGTCAAGAATAAGACCATAAACCTTCAAAAACTAAACTTTTGATCTAAACTAACCAAGAAAACGCACACACAATCTAGCTAATCATCCCATGAGCTCTGATACCAATTGTAGGATATTGGATATCATAACACAATGAATGATCTAGGGGTTGGCTAATTAAACTTAGAGAGAGAAAGTGAGTTCTAGTGAGAGAAACTACACCTTATGTGTGTGTATTATAAAATGATCAACCAACCCCTTCCTATGGCTGGAAAGGGGTATATATACATGAGTTTTGTGCCCCTAAGTGGGCTATAGAGTGGGCTAACATATGGGTAAAGACCCGGCCCAACACCATAAGTCATACGATAACTTAAACGATTAATATTAAGGCTACGAGCTAACCTATGCTAGACATTACATGGGGTGACCGAGTCTTTTGTATGAATTTTCATAATCCTAACAATCAAAGAAACAATCCACTTCAACACCCGAGAGTTGTCTATTGGCCAATTCTCAACATCAATTACCTCCGTCATTTTCTTGATATTCTTCAAAATTACGATCCAATGGATGATGAACCCATGTGGGCTGTCGACCGTGTTGTCGCTCCGACTCTCAGTTTCACGATCACTATTCTTGAAACCGCAAACAAATTTGCCTTTTAAGGTAACCACTTGACTCTCGTCAAAGGAAACCAATTTGATGGTAGAACCAAAACCAATCCTCATAAACAACATTATTGGAATTCCTACGAAATCTGCGATTGTTTAAATACTATATATCTCGTGAAATGAAGCTGTCAGACTATTTGATGTTTTCACTATCACTAAATGGAGAAGGCTAAAACATGTCGGGACGAACTCAACGTAGGAACTATCATAACTTGGGATGATACATCGTACCGCTTTCATTATCCGATTTTTCCCCCAGCTCTTTTCGTACTGACTCCTCATGAGAAAATCTGTGCTTTTTCTCAACTAGAAAAAATGAATCTTAACGATGATTGATTGTATGAAGGAAATTATCAAAACATTGCCTTGGATTAAATCTGTCCTAGGCAATATTATTCAATATTATTTTATCATGGTCTCATAGTAGATAACCCTAGAGTTCCAAATGCCGCAGCCGATGGTATATTTATCTATATATACACCAATTCATGCTTATCAGATTATCGAAGACAAACGGTCTGACTCAAGCTCGAACTATGTCTTATCTTAGCTATTAAATATCACCCTAATCAGCTCTTAATGATTAACGTTGCTTTCGCGATGAAGGTAACAAGTAATTCCGATATGACATTATTATGCCGAATGGATCCATGACTTAAAAATGATGCCTCAGTTACAAAGAACTCCCAATCGTGTGAAAAACAAACCAACACCACGATCTTGACAGATGATGGACATACCCATGTCTCTTGAAGAAGAGGCTAAATTCATGCAAACTTTTTTGTAAGACTCGTTTTTACAATGATTACCGCGACCGAGACTCGAATCGCGATAATTGGCGTTTAAGCGGACGAAATTGATTACAAACTGAGCCCAATTATCGATCCTCAACACGATGATAAACTCCTATGATCTTTAAAGGAAATTCATACGATTTCATATATTCAGTCATCAACCAACGCTTTTTATCAAGATAACATTCACGAACCTAAAAAGTCAACTCAAAATAGTAGCCAAAAATCATCAAGCTTCAATCTAAAACCTTGAAACTAAGTTCGACAGACTCGCTGACAAGTAATCTGGTCGATCTTCTGGATCTTTCAAGCAACACTCACCAAAACTACGAGGTTAACACTCTAAAATCCTATCAACCACTGTAATCTCTAATAGAGATGTGGGATGTCTATTGATAAGAAGGTGGTAATTCTTATGATCCATCAGATAACCACGAATGATCAACAAAACAATTCTGTAAACCATATCAATTAGATAGTGATGATGAAGAACGATCAAACAACACCGCAACCAAAAACTTACCTCCAAAACAGTCAAAGGAAATCCATTACCAAAACCATACAAAAACCAAAGTTACCATATCCTCAATGCCTTGAAAAGAAAAAAAATGGAGGGCCCAATATGGAAATTTCCACGATATGATTCGAGCCTCCGAATCAAGTGACTCTTTTGTTGAGTTTTAGCCCGGAATGCCTAACTATGGCAAATTTCTCAAAGAACTCATAAGCAACAAACACAAAATCGAACAAATTTTTGCCGCTTTTCTAAGCGATGAAAGTTTCGCCATTCTTCAAAACAAAGTTCCACCTAACGTAGTAGACCAAGAAGTTTCCTTATTCCATGTAACTTTAATAAAACTTTCTCATGTAATGCTTTAGCTGACCTTGGTGCTAGCATTAACCTTATGCCATATTCCTTATATGCAAAACTATCTCTCGAAACTCTTAAGCGACTAAATGAGCGTAAGATTTAGCCGGCAATCATTTCTAATACCCTGTTGGTATAGCTTAAAATTATAATAGTTGAAGTTGGTAAATCTCACTTCCCTATCGATTTGTTATTCTAGAAATGAAGGAAGATAGCAAAGTTACTCTCTTTTTGAGGCGGACCCTTTCTTCACATGCTGATGTAGTAATTCGAGTTAAACAGAACAACTCAATCTTGGAGTTGGAACGGAACGAATGATCTTTAATATCGACTCTTCCATTAAACACTCTTATTCAAACGATGATACATGTTTTAGTATCGATGTTATCGATGAAATCTTAGAAGATATTTTGACGTATTTTCGACGAGGAAGCAAATCTCCATTCCAAGAAGGACCATTCTCGAAGAAGAAATCTTTCTGATTCTAAAATCATAAGGCATGGTTTCAAATGAAAACGAAAACTCTGAGTTCGATGAAGAAGAACCAAATTTGATAAAATCACTATCAACACGGATTATAAAATCAAACATCTCTCGAAGAACCTATACGGATCGCGAACTCAAACCTCTTCCTGATAACTTAGAATATGTATTTTTGGAAGAACCCTCTTTTCTTCCTGTAATCATATCATCTCAACTTTCTGCTCAAAACAAAAGCAAACTTATATATGTCCTTAAAAGACATAAAGAATCATTTTCCTAGAAAACAATAGATATTCTTGGTATCTGCCTATCATTCTGCAAGCAGAAGATACAACTTCTGGATAACAAAAAACCAGTTATCCAAAAACAGAGAAGGTTAAATCCAAATATGCAAGAAGTTGTTAAGAAAGAAATCGTGAAACTCTTGGATACCAGTATTATTTATTCAATTGCCGATAGTCCTTGGGTTGGTCCTATTCACTGTGTACCAAAGAAAGGCGGTATTATAGTAGTACAAACGAAAATGATGAACTTGTCCCAACAAGAACCGTCACGGGTTAGCGAGTATGCATCGATTATCGTAAACTCAATGAAGCAAACACATAGATCATTTTCCTTTACCGTTTATGGATCAAATGTTGGAAAGACTCGCAGAAAATAAATATTTCTGTTTCCTCGATGGTTTTTCTTAATATTTCTAAATTCCTATCGATCCTAATGATCAAGAAAAAACAACATTCACATGTCCCTTCGGTACATACACTTATAGGCGAATGCCTTTCGGATTATGTAATGCTCTAGCTACATTTCAAAGGTGCATGTTAGCAATGTTTCATGATATGATTGAAGAATTCGTCAAAGTATTCATGGTCGATTTCTTCGTGTTTGGAAACTCTTTTGACAAATGCCTAAATAACCTTGATAAAATGCTCCAGCATTGTAAAGATTCTCATCTTGTCTTTAATTGGGAAAAATGTCACTTCATGGTCAAGGAAGGAATTGTGCTTGGACACAAGGTGTCCGGCGCAGGACTTGAAGTCGACAAAGCAAAAATCAACGTAATCTCAAAACTTCCACCCCCTACCAACATCAAAGGTGTTAGAAGCTTTCTAGGACATGCCGGTTTTTACCAAAGATATTTCTCGAAAATTGCCCGACCTATAACTAAGCTGATTGAAAAAGATACTATGTCATTCGATTTAGTGTCAAGGTATCGTAGAAAACGCGAATGCCACTGAGAATATCTCCCTGGTCCAAGCATCGGTGGACGCTCTTTTGAACCAGCTGCCATTATATTGTTATGCATTTGGCTATCTGTGGAGGATGTGTTAATTGGAGTAGACATGATGAATGATTAATTATGAAGTGTGAAAGATTTTGTTGGATCTTAAGTGGATATTGTGATTGAAGTTGTGGTTTTGTAAGCAATTCACGTTCACGGGATTTTACACGTCTATGATTAAAACCGATAAATGAATTAACGGGATTTTACAGAATCAATAGAAAACCGTGAATGATTTGATGCGGAATCAGCGGCCAAAAATTCCAGAAAAAACTGAAAAATGTCAATAAATCACTGAAAACAAGCTTTTTGGGCCTTGAAAAATCCTTAACCTGCCAAAGGGTGGTTACAGCGTGATCCGTCTCGTTTTTCTCTTCGATTTGAGAGGTCACGGGCCTAAAACGGAGTTACGGATCAAAAGTTATGGCCGTTTTACTGAAACCCTTTTCGTCACACAAAATTTCAAAAAAAAATTCGTTCGGTCCAAAAAAAATTTGCTCGTTCGATCCTCTCGTTCGATCCGCTCGTTCGATCGCTCGTTCGATCGCTCGTTCGATCGCTCGTTCGATCGCTCGTTCGATCGCTCGTTCGATCGCTCGTTCGATCGCTCGTTCTGTCCGCTCGTTCGATCGCTTGTTCGAGTCCGCTAGTTCGATCGCTTGTTCGGTCGCTGAGGTTTTCCGCTCGTTCGATCGTTGAGGTTTTCCGCTCGTTCGATCGTTGAGGTTTTCCGCTCGTTCGATCGATACGTTTTTCCACTCGTTCGATCGATACGTTTTTCCACTCGTTCGATCGTAACGTATTTTCTTCACTTTTTTCGTTCTTCTCTTCTTGTTACCCGCGTTTCCAACAACAAAATGAGCCACGAAAAAAGTATTTATGCCGAGTGATGAATCAACCTAGCTGCCGAATTCAATATGCTTACCACACCAAAAAAAACCACGCTATCCACCCGAGGCGATTGATACCAATTGTAGAAACCGATTAACACTTCCACTTCATAACCCGATACACGAAACAAGAAAAGAGAAGAGAGAGAGACGAAATAGAGAGAGAGTAGAGAGAGAGTTGAGAGAGAAAAGAAATTTAGATATTGAAAATTAATAAAAACTAGATATTTTCATATGAAAATATCTATATATATATTTAGATATTTTAGAAAATATCTAAATATATACTAAAACCCCTACACTTTATGTGACGCGCGGGATCTATAACTAGGTACCCGGCAACGTTTTTGCTTTGGGATTAAACCCAAAACATATACAATATTAGATTAACTATCGAGCCCGATTCCCGATATTTTCCTGTTACAACATTAACTAATTAAAGACCGAAGCTCCATCGTAGAGTGACCGAGCTTCCTTGTTCGACTCAATAAATTGAGGCTAACAATCTCCCCCGAAGTGAGGTCTTGAACACGGGAACGAGCTTCCTTTATTGACTCAATAAAATTGAGGCTAACATATATGAGTGAGCTGGTAATTTAGAAGCTCTAGAACTTGTGCTTGATCATCATTTACTAAACCGAAGCCTGATTAATCATATGTTATTAATTCCGCAAGTTCCTGTTCTTGCAAGTTTCTAAAATACCTAAGTGAAGAAGTCAAAGTCGAAAGAAGAAGTTCTGTGCCAAACCTTAGTTATCATTGTGATCTAAAAGAAAGAGAATATATATATATATATATATATATATATATATATATATATATATATATATATAAGTTCAAAGAAATAAAGGCATAATTTTTCGGCACAATGAATATTTTGTATATGCTATTATCCCTCATCTGTAATATAGTTCGCCCTTCGGTTATGTTTATGTGTCAAGTACAAGAATATGGTAGCTATCTAGATTATGCTTGTGCAAATTGAGTGACTTCACAAAAAATATAAACCCCATCTGAGTGGCTCGAGTGAATTACAAAATCAAACACATTCCTCTGTGAGGTGCTATGTTATGTGTCTATGCCTAAAAAGTTAATCAATATGCAAACTCTTGTAAAATCTAAATTTTCTCCACGTCACGATAAATGATCTTATTTTCTCACTTTGATTGCTTGAGGGCAAACAATAGATAAGTGTGGAGGGATTTGATAACGCCTTCGGTGGCGTTATTTTTATATATTTTATCATTTCTCATGAACTTTCAATACTTAATAGAATGAAATATTTGCAGGTTCACTTGAAGACATCCCGAGCTCAAATAAAGCAAAGATCAAATACATATACACTTCGGAAATAAAGATACAAGAAAAGATAAAGTCTCAAGCTGAATAGTGCAATTGTGCGCCACACTTACCCTAAGTGCACAGCACTTCTCCTCAAAGTCAAAAGAATTAAAAGCTCAGTCAAAATAATGCATTAACTCCATACGTACGCCGCACTTTAAAGATTGTGCGCTGCACTTCCCATCTGTCTATGAAAATAAATGAAGTCATTTAATACTGGTGCATTAACACACCAAGTGCGCTGCACTTTAAAGATTGTGCGTTGCACTTCTACTAGAAATTCAGCCTATAAATAGAGCCAAAATTCTCACACATTTCATCAACTCATTCTTAAACACTTCTCTCATCTCACACACAATCCTTTCTCCCTTATGATGTTCTAAACCTTCCCAACCTTTTCCTAAGCATAAACACCATACCGTTTGAAGATTCAAGATCAAACAACCAAGAACAAAGAAGAATATCATCTTAGTTTATTGAAATAATGAAGTTTCTTGTTGAATCAAGTTATGTTATGAACTACATAGCCATGAGAGGCAAATTATCTCATGACTACTCGGTGAAGTTATGATAATGAATAAGTGTTTGGTATGATCGTGATCTCATTAATCTCAAGCTTATGTTGCAACCCTATTTTATCTTATCTTGTCGGTTTTGCTTATCAACTTAGATTATATAATTGTATCGGTATAGGTCAGAAGACCCATTATGATCTATATGGTTTTAAAGATTTGTCTATGATCCTTATCGTATGTGTCAAGAAATCCACTTTTATGAATTGATAAACAAAATAAGCTTTGATATAATAAGTAACTGGATCATTTGAGTGACACATTTGGTTTAGTTAACTAAATATAAGTCTTAAGTTAATTAAGTTCATTTGTGAAAACGTTTTCTGATGAGAAATTCTTTTTATAAGTTAAAGGCTCATCTTGGAGGTCTAAATCATTACCACTACTTATAAATTATTTTCAACCATCCGAGTAGTCATCTTTATTATCACTGAGTAAAACAAAAGTTATTTTCATAATTGTTAAAGTCTATTTTCTTTTTGATTATTTGAACACTACTCAAATCCCTGTGGACGACCTGGTCTTACCTAAAAAGATTATACTATATACGTGGGTTATACTTTTACCCGTGTGTTTCCCTATAATAAAATTGGTATTTTCAGTCATTATAAATTTAAAGCTTTTGAAACACATTAATGAGAAAGAAGACCCTCAACAAAACATACAAGTATGGATTAGGTACTTTTGTGGCTCTCTTGCGGAGATATGTTCACTTTAATAGAATGATAGATGAGAAGTTTGGAACACTTGATGTTAGAACTAGAGGATTAGAGAAGAGAAAAGAGAGGAAAGAATGTTTGCAAGAGGTGAGAAATACAAAGGCCAAGGGTGGATATTTATAGGCAAAAATCCTAAATGTTGTAAAAACATTTCACAAGTGGCGCGTTGCCCATGCGTCACAGAGCGCCAGATTCCCGAAATGTTTTCTTTGAGATTTTAGCGTTTTAAATACCCGCACTTGTTAAACCCCCCAATTGTACTTCATACTATGACCTTTCAATCATTCTTACACTCAAGGTCAACAACTCAAATAGCCATCTGATAAAAATGTATGTGAAGTATTTGAAAGCGTTTAGCTTGTCCGATATTGTAAAGAGAGAAAAGAATTATCGGAAAGAAGTATTTTGGGTATTCCTAAACGTGTAACTAGCTTAGTTGGGATTCAACCAAGGTTTGAAAGAGCTAGTTAGGGTACAAGGGAATATTCTTAGAATATTTCAAACTTGGAAAGAAAGGGGGATGAATTTGAAATTTGAATTTCAAATCTTTTAAGCACATGTTGGATAAGAGAGAATGGGTTGTCAATGAGTTAGCATGTTATGATAGAAAGGAGCCTATTGATCTTGGTTTGAAATAGAGGGTGAGGATGTGAAGAGGAGAGGTAAGTTGGATAGGTAAGATGGTAAGATCAATGGTAGAAAGAGAGGTGTGTTTGTTTGGTGAGTGAAATGTGTTTTTTTGTGAGAGGAAAATGTGTTTGTTCAAATTTAAATTCAATCCAATGGAGGAAAAGAGAATGAGGTATCTTGGATTGATGAGGTGGCTTGATTAAGGTGGAAGAGAAAGTGTGTTTTTGTGTTTGTTTAAATCAATCCAAGGGTGAAGAAAAGAATGAGGTAAGTTGGATTGATGAAGTGGCTTGATCAAGGGTGAAGATGATAAATTGTGTGTGTGAAATTCAAATATTATGAGGAAGAAGGTGAATAGTGAGTGTGTGGTGGAGAATGTTTTATTAAGATGTGGAGGAGCCTTTGTTAGGAATATAGGGAACAAATGGTATAACAAGTACAAGGATAGTACATTGTGTAAGGAAATGTGAGTTGGCATGTGGGTATTAATTGGGGAAGGTTTATGTGAAGGAAGGTTTATACTTGGAGAAGGTTTGAAGATGTGAATGATGAAGATGATGATGTTTAGAATGAAATCAAAGGATTGATTTAGGTTAATAATCACATTGCCAATAAGAAAGGAAAGAGTGGGCATATGTGATTATGAGATGGTTTAAGAAAGAAGTGTTTAGAGTGTGTAAAGGATGAAATCATTTGTTGGGTAAGAAGGGTGAACAAATGATTAGGAAGGATATGTTATAAGATTCTGTAGAAGGTGAGTAGGAGTTTGTAAGTCATCTTGTACATGTGAGGAATACATGTGTAAGTTTGTAAAACATTTATCTGTAAGGAGATGTGAAAGTCAAAGCATGATTAATCTCTAAATACCACAAACTCATTTAGTCATTTAGACTTTAATCCATGATAATCAACAATGGATTTGATCACTAATCATCTTGATGCAAACAAGCTAAGTTCTTTGCATCTTAAGTAAAGCATATTTCATAACGAGAAAGGATGCGTTTACCAAAGTAACATTTGACTTAGTTTGACCAATAAGGGAGTAAAACCCGTTACGTGATTAGGAACAACATAAAACCGGATTAAGGTCAAATGAATATTTTCATTTAATGGTATGTTGAAAACATGATCACACTATGTTTAGAAAGAAGTTTCAGCCTTGGCTAGAGGCGTTTGATAATGTATTTGAGTTGGCATTTTGTTGAAGAATGGGAGGATTCGTTTTTGCTCATGTTTAAGTCTAAACCTCATTTAGAGTGTTCCTAAATGCTCAAATATCATATACATACCTTTATTGAAGTTTCCACATGTGTCGGGTAAGAGGAAAACCAACAAAAGCACATTCATAAAAACGAAGTTCGCTTGTCGCGCGCTGCTCACGCGTTGATGCGTGACTAGCGCGTCGGACAAGCAAATATGGTTTTACGGATTTTGGCTATCGTTTGTGATTTTACATTTTTCGAATGTTTATTTGTCATCGTTAAAACATAAAAGAGACCATAGTCAATGTTGCACCAACAGATACTATTGCTGATGGGCTAGAGCATAATACATATTTTGAAGGGATTAATCGTATTTTACTATTTTGAAAATAAGTATACAGTTATCATCTGATAAACGAGGTGCAATGCTTGTATCATAGTGTTGTAAACGAGTTTTACATGCCTTTTTTGAATAATAAAACATGCATTATCGTCCACATAATATAATTCAGTTAAGACACATGACTATTGGCAATCAGTATTAATCATGTTTGCTGCAAGCATAATTTTTATACACCAAAATCACTTTAGACAATGGTCCAGAAAGATGGATACGCTCCTGTAGAATTGAAAAAAGGGCCTGCAAAATTTTGTCCAACTTGGTGAAATGTTAGTGTAAAAACTTATACTCAAAGCCCTAAAACACAAACGATTAAGAGTGAACCTAGCCAACCTCCCATTGGCTCACTGTTTTTATTATAAAGGCTAAAAGATTTAGACACAAGTGTTTTACAATACAAAGAAAGAAGATGATTACAACTGATACAAAACTAGGGTTTCTCACAGCTTAACAGAGCTAGAGAGATGAAAAACACACAAAAAATATTAAGAGAATGAATGACTAAAAGAAGAAAAGACATTATATAGCCATTGACTCTAATCTTCCTGCTTAGCCCTTGAACTCCACTTTGAAAAATTTGGTCCTCCAACTTTAGACACGGGAACACTTCTTGCTTAAACTTTACTTGAATGACTCTCAGACCCATGTGGTTGAAGGGAAAGGTTAACACCATTCTTCTTAACACTCCCCTATCATCCTTTCACCTGAAACACATTCAACAAACCAAGAATTCTGCAAAATTTGTTATGATCAGCAATTGACAGACCCTTTGTAAATAGATATACCATATTTTCCTCAGATTTAACTTTCTTTGTTATTATAAATCCTGCAGAAATATTTTTCCTCAAAAAATACAAGTCAATTTCAGAATTCTTGCTTCTTTCATGTAAAATAGGGGTTGCAGCAATCTTATAGCTGAACTATAATAAAAAGACATTTCTACACGCAAACTTTTGTTATCTTGCAAATCTACCATTTCTTTATCCACAACAAACATTACACATTCCCTTGTATTCAGCCTTAGTACAGGATCTAGGAACAACGACTTGTTTCTTACTTTTCCAGGAAACCAAATTGTTTCCAAGAAACACTACATACCCAGTAATAGACCTTCTAGTATTCTTACATTTAGCCCAGTCAAAATCAACAAAAACCTTTAAGTCAGTATTGTCACTTTCTTTAAAAGTGATACCCAACCTAGGTGTTCTTTTTAAGTACCTTAAAACCATGAATGCAAGTTTTAAATGAGACTGCATAGGATAAGGCATGAACTGACCAAGTCAATGCACTGCATATGATATATCAGGATAGTCAAACCTAGAAATAATCTTTTTATTATCTGGATTAACCTCAATAGGAGTATTGCATGGTTTGCAGGCAAGCATGCCAAACTCAGTTAATAACTCAGTGCAAGACTTCCTTTGTGTTAAAAAAATACCATTATCAATATCTAAGACTTCAATTCCCAAAAAATATTTCAATTTGCCCAAGTCTTTTATCAAAAAATTTAGATACAAGAAACTGTTTAAACTTATTTATCTCATCAACTTTATTTCTAGTTACAATAATGTCATACACATAAACGAATAGAATCAACATAACATCATTATTATTTTTCACAAACAAAGAAAAGTCATTAAGACTTTGTACAAACTGATTATCAATAAGCACATATGTTAACTTCTCATTCTATTTTCTAGGGGCTTGCTTAAGCCCATATAAAGACTTAATCAATTTGCATACTCTCTTATCATTTTTATTTGAATACCCTTCAGGTATAGACATATAAACATCCTTCTCTAATTCACCATATAGAAAAGCATTATTTATATCAAGTTGAAACAAAGGCCATTTATTATTAACAGTTATACTTAAAATACATCTTATGGTAATAATTTTCACAACAAGTGAAAAAGTTTCCTCATAATCAATTCCCTCTTTCTGATTAAAG
Source organism: Tanacetum coccineum (assembly GCA_026074375.1). Taxonomy (NCBI): domain Eukaryota; kingdom Viridiplantae; phylum Streptophyta; class Magnoliopsida; order Asterales; family Asteraceae; genus Tanacetum; species Tanacetum coccineum. The sequence continues at coordinate 148,229 of BQNB010000078.1, forward strand.
CCTTTAGCAACTAATCTTGCTTTGAATCTTTCACCTCACCATTAGCTTTTTATTTAACTTAAAGATCCACTTGGACCCAATAGGCTTTCTGTTATCAAGTAAATATGTTATTTCCCAAGTTTTATTTCTATTTCCAGCTTCAATTTCCTAATTCATAGCATCTACCCATCTGTTGTCTTTGACAGCTTCAGCATAAGTAGATGGTTCATGATTTTATTTAAACTTGTAGTAAAAACAAAGTTCTCAATACTCAGATTAGCATAATTGACAAACTTATCAATACCATATTTCACATTCTTGTTAAGCACATAATCACTATACTTAGATGGCATAGAAGTCTTTATACTAGATCTCTTAATATTTTGACACACTGTTGGTTTAGGAGACTCAAATAACTGACCAAAATACTCAATATATTCACCCTCATAATCATAATCATTATCTCTTAAAGTACCTGGTATACCCTTTGAGACACCAGTTTTAGTTGCATACCTAGTGTCCTCAGTGTCCTTACTTCTAGAAGTACTACATGAAAGACCAGTAGTATTCGAACTATCAGTCTGCAAATTAGTTTGGTCTTTAGCAGCTTAATTTATAGTGCTGAATCTAGGACAACTAGTACTATTATCTGGTGCAGTCTTGATACTACTAACTGCACTATCTCCCTGTCATTATAGGGATCATTAGACCTAAGACTGCTATCACTGACTTTATTGAAAAAATTCAAATCATTTACTCTATTTTCTTCAAAAACATATTCTTTAGTGAAAGATTTATTTTTAAAAGAAAATATAATTTCATAGAATTTTACATCTCTTGAAAATATAAACTTCTTTTGATCTAGACTATACAACTTATATCCTTTTTATCAAAAGCATAACCAACAAAAACACATTTATCAGCTCTAGATCCAAACTTATCATACTCATTTAACACAGTTGAAAAACACAAGCAACCAAAGGTTTTTTAGTGAAGGAGATTTGGTTCAGTTTTATATATTAACTCATAAGGACTTTTTCCAGATAACACAACAATGGGTAACATGTTGATTAAGTAAGTTGTAGTTAGAACTGATTTAGACCACATGTTTATAGGTAAGCCCCCCTGAAACATGAGGGCTCTGGCAGTATCTAATAGGTGCATGTGTTTTCTTTCTGCAACTCCATTCTATTGGGGTGTATAAGAATTAGATGTTTGATGAATAATCCCATTATTTTTCACAAACATTTCAAATATCTGATTGACAAACTCAGTTCCATTGTCACTTCTAAAAATCTTCACATTTTTACCAAACTGGTTTTTTTATCAAGGTATAAAAAACCTTTATGTGTTCAAAAACTTCCATTTTACTTTGCATTAAGAAAACCCAAACAGCTCTGGTGTAGTCATCTACCACAGTAAGAAAAAACCTAAATCCTTCCCTACTTTTCACCCTGTAGGGACCCCACACATCAAGGTGAACCAGATCACTCAAACTACTAGACTTATGGTCACTAATAGGAAAATGTTCTCTTGTTTGTTTGACTTTATGACAAATTTCACAAGGTCCAGACTCAGATTGACTTAAATCTTCAATTCTATTTTTTAACACACTTAACATTTGGTCAGAGGGATGCCTAAGCCTATTATGCCAAATGCAAGTAGACACGTTAAAACTTTTAATATTGCTATTATTAATCCTTCTACCGTCATCGAAAAAATAAAGTCCTCTCTCACTACCAGTCCCCATCAGGAACTTCTGAGTTAAATCCTGAATTTTACACTTAGAACCATTAAAACTCACAATGACTTTATTATCCCTAGAAAGCTTATGAACAAATAGAAAACTAATATGATATTCAGGAACAACCAACACATCTTTTATAATCAAATTATTTCCCAATTTATAACTTCTAATTTGTTTTACATGTTCCACAGTCCCATTAGGATATGAAACAGTCAAATTTAAACCAGTGACATCCATAATATCTGTTGATCCTAATGAATAGATCTTTAACTCCTTAGCTTGATGTAAGGTTTAGTATCTTTGGATAAATCCAAAGGTACTAAGAATAAAACTTTGTGTATATGATATAAACTATGCGGAATCTAGTTTATACCACTAAGAAGAATAACAACAATGTATGTTTGACAAACAAAAAATATAACCAAAACAATAAACTCCAATATATTAATATGAACACTCTTTGATAGTGTTAGGGTTTACAACCTTGAAGCTATGGATACTATGAAAGACTGATATGATGTGTTTCTAATGCCAAAACCTAGGATCTTCTTTTATACACCAAGTAGTCCTTTACAAGATAACTATGAATCTTCTAAAACATTAAGCTTATATGCCTATCTTTCTAAATATATAGAATATACACAAGATAACTAATACATATCTTTTAACAAGTCTTTATATCTCTTCACACGTCTTTATCTTCATGCAGTCTTCAATCTTTATCAGCAGTATAAATCCCCTCAGCAGTGTTAAGTTAGTACTAGCAGTACTAACTTATTCCTAGCAGTACTAACATTCTTCTAGCAGTACTAACTGGTTTATACTGCCAGTTATGACTTAAGCAGTACTAACACTTTGACTTGGCAGTACTAAGTCTAATGAGCTTAATTCCCAACAATCCTCCCCTAAACTTGTGATTTACCTTCAAATCATCAAGTTTCTTGAATTAAACCTTTCTGAGAGGATTCTTCCAAACATTCTTCTACTTCTGAAGTTGCGACCTTATAAACCTGAGAAGTTCAAATGCCATTTCACTTTCTTGATCAACCTCGTAGGCCTTCTACTTAACACCTTTAAGCTATTTCCTTCAGTATGAGATTATGTTCTTCTCTATATCATTGGGTGATTATGAATTTAGTATGCGTCAGCAATATATGAATTCCACATGAGTCAAATAATCTCTAGCTTATCAAGTTGTAGTCCTGTTGATTCTTCCATATTTCATCTTCTTCATTAGGATCAAATAAGATCTTCAGATCACCACAAATTAACAAGTCATATCCTTTTGGACTTGTTGTATCATACCTTTCTTGTACCAGTCTGTGTAGATCCATCACATCTTGCCTATTAAAATCATCAAGCATTTCACTGAATATTTTATAATTTTTAGAACTTCCATCTGCTCTGATGATTTGATAATACATCATATTTTTTGTTAAAACATGTGTCTTCCAGTCAACTATTGGGTATTTAGTAGCCAGAGACTCAACATCAATAGCAATATCATCCCTTAAAAACTTACATCCATACTATAATCTAAGCTCATTCCTTCTCAGCATCATCCTCTTAGCTTTTGGTTTTTGCATTTGTCTTCATTCAGAATCTCTCTTGATCTCTTTTTACTATTCCTGTTGGTTGTTGGACTTTCATTTTTCTTAATAAACTTTTGTGGAAAATCAAATCTAGGTCTCTTCATTACTTCCTTTTTAATCTCAGAGTCCTTAGGTACAAAAGCATGATTTTGATCCCATACTCTTTCAAATATAAGTCTAATATCTTCATAGCTCATTCCCTTGAAATGACTCTGCTTGTATCTTCTCTGATTTTTCAAATACATGCACATGTTCTTCCTTACTTCAGCTACAGCGGAAGAATTATTTTGAAGTGCATGATATCTTAGACAGCAGGATCACTCAGATCAAATCATGGGATTGATAGCTTCAGCTAAAACTTCTTGTTCTGTGTCTTCTGGTCTATCCAAATTCTTTCTTGAAACTGTTTAGCTATTTCTGCATCCCTAGCAATCCTTTGTCTTTCTTCTTCATTAATCTGTTCTTGCAATCTAATAGCTTCTTCATGTTCAAGTCTTTCTTGCTCTAGTTGCTTCTTTGCCTTCTTTTGAACAGATTCATCTTCTTTCATAATTGCTTTTTCTTTATTTATTCTCTTTTCTACACTCCTTCTGATGTATACTAAATTTTCAGCAGCAGTACTAACTTTAGGAGTCGTACTAGCAGTACTAACTGATATGTTAGCAGTGCTAATTTCTTTTTCACCCTTTTCACCACTACCAAGATCTTCCACTAGTTCAGTAGGCTTTTCTTAATCTAAAAGTATCTTAGTATTAGCACTAGTCCTCCCCTGAATCTCAGCATCCTCTAGAATCCATAAAGTTCCTTCATCTTGTACCAATGAAATAGAGGGGTTTTGATTAATCTTAGCAATTCTCCTCCCCTGTTTGGAAGGATCCTCCAAATCTTCCTTAGTATCAGATATAACCACTCTTGCCCTTCTTCTAGGTTGCTTTGACTTAACTTTGTGTTCCAACTTCTTCACCCTCATGATGAGCTTGGTGTAAGCATTACCATATACCTTCTAGGTTTGCTTTAAATCTTGCTCCAATTGTCATTTTTGTTGACAATTTAGGTACAAAGAACCGTTCAATTCATTAAGTGTCTATACTACCTATCATCTTCCAGGTGGTTGTTGTGACCTCCTAGAGAGAGGTGAATCATGGGGTGGTGTAGGTACCCGAGAGAGGGATAATGTGGTGGTCTTGTGAGGTTGATGGTTAGTAGTGAGGTGGTTGTGTTGGGACTCATCTAGGACTGGTGGATCCTTCACCCTTTGCAATTGGTGACTTGAAAACATGCTTGAAAATAGGGGATGTTCACACAGTATACCCTTTGGAAAACCTTTCTCTGTAGTTGAATAGGTTTTTGTGTTTTTGTGTGTTGAGTGTAGGAGCAACCTTAAGTTTTTTGTGAGGTAGAGCAATCTTTGATGTTTGTTCAAAGGATTTGAATGAATTTGTTTAGTCATTAAGAATTTAGGACATGCTGTCCAAATTTTTTACCATGCCCTCAAAAATCATTAGAAAGTTTTAAAAGTCTGTTTGTGACCAGGCCAAAATGTTTTGCAGTTGCTATGTTGCTACTAAACTGTCCCAAGCGTCTTCTTAGGCTTAAGCTAATGAAGAATAGTATGTATAAGAATTTCATTGAGGGGAAAAGTGTCCTTTTGAAGGTCAACTTGTCAAAATTTAAAAGCTATACACCAAAAGAAGCAGTTGCTCCAAAAATTTCAGTATTTGGTAGTTAACTAATACATCAAGCATCTTTTAACTGGAGATGTCTTTCTAATAGGATGCTTCGTAATTGTTTTGAGTTGGCCATCTATGGTTTCAGTTATTTCCACTTCTCCTATCTTCAAGTTGCTTGTAGAGCATGTTTGCCAAAACTTGTGAAATGATTGAAGTATAAATAGTAGGATTTTCAGTGTCGAGCAAACTTTAATGTGAATTGTGTTGAGGAATCTAATATTGGTTGAAAATCTTCACTTCCTTTGGTTTGAGTAAGTAAGCGGACTGTTGTGGGGATCTCAGAACTCTCATAGTAGCCATTGATTGTTGAAGTTATGAGAATGGATTCTGGGTTTATGGTCGTTGTTGGTGTTGTTGGTGTAGAGGTGTGGCATGGTGTTAAACATATGTTTATTCCCTCATTCATCACTAAGAAATTAGCAATTTTTTTCTCCACTCACCTAAATATTCGGTTAAATCCCTAAATTAATAAATTAGTACGAATACAACACAAAATAAATTGTTTTCTTTCAACCCACCTTAATTAAATTAATGTTAATTAGATTATGTTGAGGCACTTAGGGTTTGAATTTGGATCCGACTTAGTAAAATTGATTCTTTTTCTCAAAGATCCTTATAAGAGAAAGACTATCAAGAATTTTCCAAATCATAGACTCTATAAGCAATGTTGTTGGAGGGAAATATCTCAACCGGCTTATTAATTAATTAAGAAAATTCTGTTTACCTCAAACCAGTAACTAACAGGTCACCCAGTACTAAAGTTTAGCCTAACAGTACTAACTTTTAAGCACAAGCCATATTAACTTTACCCTAGCAGTATTAAGATATGCCTGCTAGTAGAGAGTATTAAAGTACATACTTAAATACTGGTTGTAGTATTAAGTTTATGTTAGCTAGTATAATACCCAATGTTGTTCCAACAAGCATTTCATTATTATAATTTAGATTCTTTACAAGCTTCTTTATGTTTAAGCCCAGCCATATTAACTTTACCCAGCAGTATTAAGATATGCCTGGCAGTACTAACTTAATACTGGTAGTATTAAGTTTATGCTTAGCAGTATAAACACCAATGTTGTTCCAACAAGCATTTCCATTATAAATTTATTTTTATATCACAAATCTCTCTATTCTTTTGAGCTCACCAATGCAGACAGTTTTGTACAATGTGCCATTAATTCCATTAGTTGCATATTGTCCTCTCCACTTCTAAGTGTGTGAACTCTTGAGAGAGGTGGATCATTAGACTATTTAGATGTAGTCTCAAACCTAGTTTGATCATCTACGCCCCTAGTATGGTATCTTGGCACCTGTGACCACTACCTGAACCAGTTCTCTAAGGACTTGGCTCATTAAGTGTTGCCATGGATTGGGTCCTATTGATGTTACCACTATCCTGCTCTGCTTCTAAGCTAGGAGCAGTAGTGGCAGCCCTTTCCATTCTGTCACCCAACTCCTTATGGACAGCCTCATCATCAACCTTTTCAGGGGGACCACTAGACTGAGTGTTAGCCTCAAAATATTGAGTCAAACATGAAGTTCGTCCATTATGTATTTTAGTCTCGGTCAATCAATTAGTTAACGTTGTAATAGGAAAGTATCGGGAATCGGGCTCGATAGTTAATCTAATATTGTATATGTTTCGGGTTTAATCCTAAGCAAAACCTAAGCCCGAGTCCTAGTCAAATATCACGAACGTCACTTAATGTGTCGGGGTATATAAGTAACTTTTCCTCCTAGGAAAAGTTGGTTGATTTCATTTATAATATTTCATTTTCTCTTTTTCCTCAATTCTCTCTCAACTCTCTCACTAGTTTCTCTCTCTAGAAATCATTTCTTTTTCTCTTTTCTTCTTCGATTCGTTATATGTTATGAAGTGATAATCGGGATCCTACAATTGGCATCAGAGCTACGTGTGGATTCGTGGTTGATTATTGTGGTTAAAAAACAATTTTTTGTGGCTTATTTTGTTCGAAAAAATCAGCAAGAAAAAAAATCAAAGATTGATCTTTGTTTGTGGTTAAAGGTGTTAAAGATTTGTACTTTCGGGCTTAGAACTATCCCTTGCATCATTACTAGGTGGTTTTAACATCATTTCGTAGCTTTCAAGAAAGTTTGAAGATTTTTTGCTGCTTATTGACTACCTGAAGGGGTGTTCTGATTGCTATTGCTCTCTGCGATTTTGGTATTGCGTTTTGCTATTGCGTTTTGGGCTTGCGTTTGCCTATTGCGTTTGGCTTTGCTTTATAGTTATCGCGTTTGCCCTCTGCTTTTGGTATTGCGTTTGCCTATTGCGTTTTGGTCTTAGTGTTTTGCCGTATTGGCGTTTTGGTCCCTCTGCGTTTTGTTATTGCGTTTTGCCTTCTTGCGTATTATTTTTTTTGGGTAATCAGCGTTTTGCCTATTGCGTTTTGTCAGAGTTTTGCCTCTCTGCGTTTAGCCTAATGATAATACCCTTATTGCGTTATTGGTCCTAGGGAAGACTCTGTCCATTTTCATTTCTTGATACGTTTTACCCAAGATTTGACTGCATATTGCTACGGCTTCTTCACTGCGTTTGTCTAGTTCAAGATTGCTTTTTGTGAGTGAGATTTGCTTTACATGACAATATTGGAACCATTAAAACTCACAACTCTCAAGGGTTTAATTTACATACTTGAACTTAAAAGACAATCAATTCACAACAAACAAACCTTAAACACAATCAATTACTCACTTGCGGTTTTCTATTGATTTTGTAAAATCCTGTTAATTCATTTATTGGTTTTAATCGTAGACGTGTAAAATCCCATGAACGTGAATTGCATACAAGACCACAACTTCAATCACATCATATCCACTTAAGATCCAACAACTTTCCACACTCATAAATCATAACCATTCATTCATAAAGTCAAACATTAGTCAATACATCCCAACAGATAGTCCAAATGTACAACAATATCATGGAAGTTGGTTCAATAAATCGTCCACCAATGCTTAGACTAGAAGATATTTCACAATGGAGATCACGTTTTCTATGATACATTGACACGAAACCAAATGGTGATGGATTGATAAAAAGCATACTATCTAGTCCCTACGTGCCATCTACTATACTAGTTCAAGTTGTTGCTGCAACGGAAGGTAATCCTGCAATACAACAACATACAACAATTGAATAGAAAAATGAACATGACTCTAGAGAACAAAGAACCTTTCGTCTGAAAAAAGAAAGCCAATTTTATTGCTTTAACTGGTAATTGGAGATATATTTATTCCACAGTTTGATGCTATGTAAATACGAATGAGATGTGATAGCCATAAAAGGCTACAACAGGGTGAATCATTAAACATAAAGAAGTTAAAGACCAAATCTTGTTTCTGGGAATTTTGGGAAGTTTACTTCTCGAGATGGAGAATCAATTGAGTCGTATTACCACAGGTTTTATAAACTGATGAGTGAATTTTGAACAAGGAACAACTTGCAATTTACTTACAATGCAAGGTGAATGTTCAAGATTTCATCAACAACTTCAACCAACTGGTTCAGATTTGTAACGTGTCAAGCAATCAAAAGAAAAAGACACTACAACTCATATCACACACTTTTTGACATTCTGAAGCAGTATCAAAATGAAGTTAATGATATCCGTGCTGAGAGAATAGCCAAAAGTGCAAATCCATTAGCACTTCTTGCGGCTGCTCAACCATACTCAGATAATTACTATCAAGCACCAAAACCTCAAAGAACAAATACAACATCATCTTCCACAAGACCAAGTGCATCTACCAGACACAAAGGCAAAGAGATCGCCAAACCAGTTACACCTCAATCTAATCATATCTGACGAAGACAGTGACCTAAACAACTTAGAAGGATAAGGACATGCAAAAGAATTTCGTGTACTACTCCTTGCAAAGTATTTCAAAAGGCTTTGGTGACTAAACGATGATAATAGAGACCAAATATTAAGTGGTCACAAAACAATTGGTCACTAAAGGCACTTTTTCTTGTAGCGACAGTTGGATGATTATTGGTGCTTGTTGTGGGACAAGTCTTTGGCAATGGAATACCATAGAGATACTCGTTACATGCATATGCTGAATCACTAAAGGACCACAAGTGAGTTGAAGGTGGGATTTTACCTGACAGGTTGTTGTGTGACAAATCCAGAAAGTTTAAGAAATTCATATGAACCATACTTGAAGGGATCATTCTGCTCAAGTTGTTTTCTGATAAATCAAGAGATAGTAACTACTTCATGTTTCCAATGTTATGCAGAATACTTCCACTGAGATGATTATGGGACAAATTGAGAATCAGCAATTCAGTAAGTTTTATTAGCTCTTCAGGTATTTGCCCAACCAGTTCATTGCTTGAAAGGTCAATGGTAACGATCAATTCCAATGTGTTTCTAAATGTAACGGTACGACCTCTAAAGACCTGAATCATGTTCTCATCAGAATATGTATAATGACGACAGTGGTTATTAATATCAACTGCCATTACTGATAAGTCTCCAACACAACGAGGGATGGTTCCATTTAAGTAGTTGTGTAAAATATCCAAAATTTGAAGACATGAACTTTTACACAAAGACGGAGGAACTCTTCCACTGAACTTATTTTTGTTGGATTATGGTAGTCGGATAACACGTATACGTTACGAATATGTGAGCCTATTGGGGGCACACGCGTTAAGACACGAAGAGTACGTTTATTAAATACTTAATATATATTTATTTATTAAGGATTTTAATATGCTTCACATTATTATTTAAATAACCGTTAGTTACCGTTATATTTTATAACTAACTCAACAACTATTTAAATATGAACCGAAGGGACTAAAATTGACAAAACCCGAACCTTGTGGGTGTCACTTGTTGGCTGACCCATATAGCTTCTAGAAGGGGGTTTTGAGATAAATTTTAGAGACAAGGATAAGTATTGTATTGTGATAAGGATTATGAGGCATCCTAGTTTATCTACAACTAGGGTTAGAGGCTATATAAATATCCTATCTCCTCCTCTAATTAATTCATTCGGTCCCATTCACATAATCATATACGACTTATAATATCCCTAAAGTCAATCGATCCAAATGTATGAATAAAACTATGCATGTCAGATTCCATGTGTGTTTGACTTTTGCATTCCATATGCATGCTTTGCAATACCATACGGATGCTCATCATGCAATTTTATATGCATGTAATATGGTACTACTTTTATTTATTGGACGATCAATATTAAATCATCTTGCGAGATTCGATTGTCTTACATCAAGAACAAAACACGGGTTGTTTGTGATATTCGGTTCAAGAAACAAAAGTAACACTTGGTGTTTGAGAGACGTGAAGTAACGACTAGCATTGTGACGTACTTGTTCGACGTGTTGTGTGAGCAACCGTAGAGGTGGTAATTTAACCACTATGTTTTCAAGATCAAGATCCGGCGTAAGTTTATTGATTTTTATCATTAAACAAAAGGTTAGTAAATTACTTGTTTAATTTATTAAGTGTTAATTCTATGTGCCTTAACTAGATCCAATCCGCTGCGTACTCGTAGCTAAACTGGTTACCTAGAATGTTAAATCCCAACAGTGGCATCACGAGTCAACTCGTTTTGGCATTAGGGTTACACTTTTGAATTATATCTTGTCTTGATTTGTACACGCCTAGATTTAATTCATATAACCTGATCTGCTGCGCTTGATATTTTATTTAATGTTTTCTTGCAAATATGGCAAAGATCATGCAAATCCTTGCCATAATTAAATAAAATCTGTAGATCTAGATCTTGATTACTTTTGAATGCTAAAAAGGGAATAAAATTAAACTTGTTAATTTAGTATATATGTTTCCTTTTAATAAAGATCACACTATATATATAAAAGATCTTGATTTTATTTATAGTAACTAAAATCTTTTATTTTTGGAAACTAGATCTTTTACATATTTAGTCTGATTGTGTTTACCTATCCGGCCATAAGACCTACTCAATCACTTTTGTGATGAATGGGGCGATCTAGGCACATTGATGAAAACCTAGTGAGGGTCTTATGGTTCTCCAATTGGGGAAGACTCGCTTGAGAACTCGGATTTTACATGTTTACTTGTTAATTTAATATCATCATTAGCTTTAGTCTTTATGTGCATATTTTTACTTGATTACTAGTATACGCGCCTAATATGTATGCAATACGGACTAAAACCTAAAGAAAGATGATGTTAAAACAAGTCTATTAATTACACGTTTAAATACATGCTCATTGTGACCTATTATTTGTTTCGTGCAAAATTGGATTTTTGAGAAAATTAATAAGACTATAAACTATGAAACTTGATTTCAAGATTAAAAACTGGACGCTATGGACTCATGGGAAGTACGGCTCATCCACTAGAACAAACTATAAGAGAAGTTTAAGGAGGATTTTTCCTAAAGAACTCAGGTTTTTAATACGCTTCGCGCTGACCTGATTCCTCTTCATTTGGTGCGTTCGATTGGAGTTACCGTGAACCATGGCATGTCACTACAATGTCATTTATAATGTTTTTAAAGTAAGTGCTACAAAGTTGTTTTGCATGCCTCTTTGTACACGCATTTGACACATTTATGTGCATACCCCTAGGTAAAATTTTAAGTCTATGCCCATTAACGTGTATAGAAACAGCGTTGCACTTGGTTTGGAGTCTTGTATCAGACCTGGACCCTCTTCCAAACCCATGTTTTGGGAATTTTCGCCTCCTACTGGTCATACCTTGACGCGATTTTTACACGTTCTTCATTTGGGTCGGACTTAATTGAGTCTCTTTGTCGACCCTGGACACGAGGCCATAAGATGATAATAAAACATTGTCTTAACATTATACATTGCTGACTAAGGTTTTGACAAGTTTCATAAACCTAAGAGTTGCATTAATAATGCTAATTAATACGGCCCGTGCTTACCCCTTGGCTTACCTACTTGTTTTCCTCACTGGGTCAGGACTCTAGGGTTACCAAGTAGTGAGGTCCAAGATGGATCTTTGTCTGTAATTAGTAATATTAATTGGGTAGTTAATTCAATTAGAAATTAATTATCGAAAATACTAAAATTGGAGCTTTCTATATTTCTAATTAATTGTGTTATTGCAACATAATTCGTAAACGAAAATTTGTTTTCTTTGAAAGACAAACATAGTCTTTTTTCCTGTTAAGAAGAGTGAGACTTACTCCTATCTATTCTCATTGATTGAAAATAATAAGATAGGGTTATAATTGAATTATAGATAAAATATATTTAAACTCACTTGTAATATCGCTTCTCATTTACCTTTTTCGCTTTGAAATAATGAAAGATAAAATATTTGAGTTCTAGAAAACATTTTATCTATAGCTACCAAAATAAATTACATCGTGCATTTGTCACGATGTATGAGTTTAAACCACACGAGTAAAGAAAATTGCTAGCAGGTCTTCTAGGTAAATTTCCTGGATCACCTGCAGTCTTTTAGTGATGAAAACAACTTGTGGGTAGGCAGAACGAATTAAGGAGGAATTGCATGTGTAAAATGCTCAAAGTTAATAAAAGCATGAATGGCTAGTCCGCATCTACATATGTAGAGTTTCATATACTCTGTACAATATCTAAGTAATTGCATTACTTTTAGGCATTTAAGAGAGAGATAGGAAAGAAAATAATCGCTCTATATCTTTTCTACTGGGTGATGTAAAAACACTTACAATGTTGACATATCCAGTAGGGCTTTGTGATTTATACTGAAAAGACATTCATGTATGGTTGTCAATTTCAGTGGGAGCTCCAAGATTGTTCCTTGGTAGTCGCCCATATTATTTCTAGCTTGCTTTGAAATAATTCATAACTTTTTGAATATGAACAAACACATGTTTAAGTAAGATTGCATTTTATTTTAGCTATGCATACACGTCCATATCTGAGGTTGTTTTTCCAAAATGTTATCTCTAAAATAATAATCCACTTCTTATTAAACATTATAGTTCGAAATCAACTTGTATATAATTATTGACATCCTTATATTATATTTACCTTCTCTTCTCCATAAAACAATAAACCCACAAATAATGACCCACCCCTTTTTCCTACCAATAACCATTTATATCCCTTCCCCACACACCTCACATAATTCAACAATTAAAACAATACCTCCCATACATTCCTACCACACAACAATTCAACCCACACTCTAATAAATAATCCACAACCTCCTAAAACCTATACCTCAACACATACCCTACACAACACCACTCACCACATTCCACAACCTCACCTACTCCAAAAACCTCCAACCCAATCTCAACAACCCTCCACATTACTCCATACGCACACTAGTCCGTATACACGCATGGTCACCAATCACATGAAGTATGTAATTACTTGAAATTACTTTTTGAACTCGCAAAAGTTTGCGATTCAGAATACTTGAGTTAGAATAATTATGTTTTTTGTTAATGACTTAATTATAAAGTCCTTGAAATTTATCATATGACTGATAACTTTAAAGTAAGTAGTAAATTGTCATGTCTTCTTGGCTGATACACATTAAAATGATGTCTTGTAAATTATCAGAGACTTGTAAACGTATAACTTGAATGTTTCTGTATTCTTGAGAACACTATGGAACATCAAGTTGTAACTATGGTCCTTGCGTGTATTATTCAATGACTAGTAATTGTATTATTAATGACTATGTTCTGTTTTTTCTTGAAACTCGATGAACTATGGAGTTATGTACTATTCTAAAGATTATTACGTTCATAACTGCCTTTTGGTTTTAAAATACTGTGGTTTTCAATTTGGGATTTGACCAATTGGTGAATATTTGAATTCCAAAAAGAATTAAGTATCTAGGGAATTCTGACTGGAGTCTCTCAATTTTATACTAATTAGAAATTACACCAACATCATTTATTGTATGTCTATTGTGTTGAAACAAACGACATTCATATTGTTTGGTTAATGATAACTTTAATTGCTCTACCTCCAAAATCTATCAAGGTTAGAATTTTACGTGTGTCATAGATACACTCAATAAAGTTCCAACCTAGAAGGTATTCAAGACATGATCTATTTATAGATTAGGATGAATCCCATTAGGTCTTGATTAAAGTTCTAAAATTTGTTAAAATCTTATGAAGCATATTATTAACAAGCTAGAGATGAGAACTTAAAATGTGTTTTGTGTTTTCCCAATTAAGAATAATTTATTGTTGCTTAAATACTTAGTATTTAGAGAAGTATCTCTTCTTACAAAAGTAAGTGGGAGTATCTATAAATCTTGAAGATATTCAAGAACAAAATACATAACCTTCTGAATTCACTTGCTGATGTCATACTGAGGTTAACATGAAAATGTCAAACCAAAGTATAATGTAACTCTCATTCATAAATCCGTAAGGATGCCTCATCAATGGAATGATATTTTTATATCAATGCTGAGGAATATAAGTTAGAGGGTCTTATTAAACCTGCTAAATAATAAGATGAATTATCATATCTTGAATCTGATAAATATCTTAGAAACTAATATGACAAGATGCATCATTAAATGGGCATATCTAGTTTTGAGCTTGATTGATCTTTGACCAAAAAGTAAACCTGTGAGGTTAGAATGAGTTTCTTTTGAAGAAAGGCTCATAAGGACAAAATTGTATACATATTAATGCCTGACTGATGATTAAATTTTTTTTGATCTTACTCAAGCAATTGACTATGATTAAATCTTTCTTTTCTACACGCTATTAATGTATTATATAAAGAAATATACTTATGGTACATACATTGGTTTCTTGAATCTGAATATGGCCAACTAAGGATATAACCGCTTTCGCCTTAATGATTAACTTGCTGAGGCGATTGTTGTAATCAAGGGTTATGAGCTGTATTTGTAATTATGACAATTAAGTTTTATATATTTTTTCCCTTTTTGAGTTAACTCGCTTTTGCTTGAGGGACGCGGTGTGTAATCAAAAGGTATGAGTTTACAAATTAATATTTATAATGCTTTACAAGAACATAGAATCCAAGTGTGGATTGAATCTATGCATCTAGGAGGGAACTGAGATCTATGTTTAATCAACAATATGATTCTGATTAAAATTAGATAATCTCTTGAGTAACACCTGACATCAAGTGGGAGCACTAAGTTTTTTTTTAAAAATTTCAAATATGTTGTGTAATCATATGAAAAGCTCATGCGTCCATCAAAGTTAGTTGTTAATCTTGAGATTGAATGAAACTTCATGATTTAGGATAACCAAACGACTTCTGGAATAAATGTTTATTTAAGATATACGTACGTGGAAAATTAAGTCCAACACAATTGCTATATATCATTTAAGAAAGTCTTAAACTGTATATTTCACTTGATATAATTTGTTCATGGATTGGGAGAACTTGTGTTTGTTTATAACGTTAAGGATTCATTATGTGGATCATATAGGAGATATATAATATATTATATATATCTATTATTTATAATATATATATATTATATTCGTGTAGTAAAGGATGGTTGTTACTTTTGCATGAGAGCAAGATGAGCTAACAACAACAATATCTAATTGAGAGTATTTAGATAAAAATATCTAATTGAGAGACTTTAGATGACTGTTAAATACAAATGTTTATGAATTATATAATGCATAATGTTGTTTGAGTACAACTGATGCAAGAAAATAATCAATTCTACGTGAAGAAGGATTTTATCATTTATGATAAATCTGCTAACTAGATATGCTCACGTAAGAGCATTGTTGCATTACACATTTTAGAGTGAGAATACTTTTAATTTTAAGAAAACTATAGAAAGATGAATGTTGAGATAGGTATGTTGTTGAATTCAATACCCACTATAAAAGGTACTATTGACCTTGTCCATACTCTATGATCTTGCTGTTAGTATGGCACGTGAACAATAAGACACTCATCCTATTATTTAAGTCTTTCACAATATGTGAATATGAAACAAGTATTCGGAAAGTTTACTCAGATGACTATTTAGCTGTCTTGTAAAGAAATGTTGAAAATGTTGGATACATTAGAATTCAACTTACTAACTAGTATCATGCATATCTGTTTTATTAGTATTTGGATAATTAGGATTGTAAGACAATTTTTACTTTCTGATGAATGAAGATACGTGGTATTTGTCATTCATTCATATAATAATTGTTATCATATATTTGCATGTTTAATCCTGGAATGATTTTTTCATTCTAAATATGTCTATTGTCGGTTAACAGTATGGGAATATTGTTATGTAAGGCAAATGTGAGTGTTGGTTATATTCTTTGAATATATGAATTGTTCCCGCCAAAATTATGTGTATTTCACAAGGGATGCATTATTAGAGACCCCACATTTCGAATATTTTCTTTTGGATCCTCGTTATGGTAAAGATCGTCGAAAATAGTTTAAAGTGTTCCTTGATCTTGAGATGCAAGCAAGTTCTGCATGTGTGGGATATCACTTTTTGGGTTTATAAGTCAAACGCTTATCCTGAATAAGGTAGTCATAAATGCTTATTTTTGGAAGTGATGTGAAGCTAGCATCTACAAACACTTGCCAGTCAATAAAGGAATTTTTCCTTCCAATTGTTTTAAATTGCAGAGAAAGATACCTGTGGACGCTCTCCCAGAATTAATCAGATACTTGTCTTGCCGCTTCCACAAAGGGTAATGCTCAAGATGATTTCTTGATTACATTTGGTATAGATCTGAATTCTTTCAATTATAACGAGAAACGTAATAGTTAAAACTATATGGAATGGAGTTAGGATCCATGTCCATGGTTTTTATAACGGTATCGGTAACAAATGGGATGATGATATATAGCAAGAAATAAACTAACCCATTATTTAAGCTGTAGCTTGTTCTTGAAACGCTCATTATCTCATAAGTATTCCTAAATGTAAACATAATTGTGTGGTTGCTAGACTTTGCAATTATAGGTATAAGTGTTTTAGATGCGCTACTCCAAACTTCCCAAGTGGGAGCTGTTGGATTATGGTAGTTCGGATAGTACGTATACGTTGAATATGTGAGCCTGATTGGGGGCACCGCGTTATGAACGACGAGTCGTTTATTAAATATTAAATTATGTATAGATTTATTTATTTATTAGGATTGTTATATATGCTTCACTTATTATTTAAATAACCGTGTATAATTTTTATAACTAAATCACAAAACTATTTAAAGAATGTGAACGAAGGGGACTAAAAATTGACAAAAGACCCGAAACCTTGTGGGTGTCCAATTTGTTGGCTGACCATGTAGCTCTAGAAGGGGGTGTTGAGATAAATTTTAAAGACAAGGATAAGTATTGTATTGTGATAAGGATTATGAAGGTGTATCAATAGTTTATCTACAACTAGGTTTAAAGGCTATATAAATACCCTATCTCCTCCTCCAATTAATTAATTCGGTCCCATTCACATAATCATATACGACTTATAATATCCCTAAAGTCAATCGATCCAAATGTATGAATAAAACTAGCATTGTCGATTCCATAGATTGTGTGTTTGACTTTTGCATTCCATATGCATGCTTTGCAATACCATACGGATGCTCATCATGCAATTTTATATGCATGTAATATGGTACTACTTTTATTTATTGGACGATCAATATTAAATCATCTTGCGAGATTCGATTGTCTTACCTCAAGAAACAAATACACGGGTGTTTGTGATATTCCGGTTCAAGAAACAAAAGCTGTCACCTTAGTGTTTTGAGAGACGTGAAAGTCAGTATAGCATTGTGACATACTTGGTTCGACGTGTTGTTGAGCAACGTAGAGGGTGGTAATGTTAACACTTATGTTTTCAAGTTTAAGATTCGGCGTCAAGTTTGTATTGATTGTTTATATTAAAACATATGGTTAGTAAATTACTTGTTTATTTATTAAGTGTTTTCTTTGTGCACTTAAACTAGATACAATCGCTTGCGTTTACTCGTAGCTAAACTGGTTACCTAGAATGTTAAATCCCAACAATTTTCATGTAACCTGAGAACCATCAATTCAGTAAGTTCTGCAATCCATTCGGGTATCTTTCCAGATAATTCATTATTGCCCACATCTAAGATCCATAAGTCATGTAAATTCCTCAGAGCTTTAGGTAGCTCCCCAGTAAACTCATTGTCATTTAAGTGTAACCATGTCAATAATGAATTACCACCAATAGAACTTGGAATGTCACCAGATAGCGCATTTGTACTATATTATCCATATTGCACGTAACTGGTTCGAGATTCTCTGTACCGTTTAGGATGTTTCCATAGGTTTAGCCTATTTCTGGAAAGATCAAGAACTTCTACAGCTCTCCTTCTGCACAATGACCTAGGGATTGACCCATTCAAAAGGTTATTCTACAAAAGTAGAGATCCTCTATATTCATCTCGAAAGCCATTAGAAGGGTACCCAAAGGGAAGGTTCGTCAAAGATCCACTAAGGTTGTTGTAAGAAAGATCTATGTGAGGAATAATAGCCATCTTTCGCAACCATAAGGGGAGTGGTCCCGAAATGCTAGCATTGGACAACACTAACATCTTAAGTTTTGTTTGATGTCGAAGCCACTGAGGAAATTCCAGTGAGATTTTGCAAGAACCAAGTCGAGCTATTTTCAACAGGAATAGAGGTATCCACTCACGTGAAACATCGAGTGACAAGTTATAATTATAACTTATATCCATGTGCTTCAACATCGAGAGGTTAGCAAAATGGGATTCGGAAACTTTTCCTTGTAAATTATTGTGAGACAAATCCAATAAGATGGTTTTTTTTAGATTCCCAACCGGGATTGGAATCATCCCATTTAAAGAATTTGAAGACAGATCTAGTACTTTTAAAAATCTTAATCTACAAATAGCTTCAGGGATGGGAGTTTTCAATTCGTTTGATGACATGTCCAAGACTCGTAGATTGGTTAATCTACTAAGAGATTCTGGAATTGATCCACGCAATTGATTATGATCCAAGAACACAACTTCCAAAACATAAAAGGAAAAACCAGATATATTTGTTGACATGCCAATCATTTCTTCTCCTAAATTATTCTGTGACAATATCAATTGTTTCAGGTGATATTGTCTCCACATTCCAACATGCTTAATACTCGTAAAGTTATTACTAGAAATGTCAAGCTCTAGAAGGTTAGGCATGATAGGAATTGAAGAATTTAGAAAGTTATGTTGAAGATTAAGGACTCGTAAGGATTTCATGTTTCTTAGAAAACAAGGAAATCTTCCTTGAATTGAATTCAAGCTAAGATCCAGGTGTTGGATGTTAGAATGTGTACTAACATTAAGATAAGAGGGAGATAGATGCTCATTATGAAGCCCACAACCTGACAAATGCAACTCTGATAAAGACGGGATCATGATCAGCAAGTTTACAAAATTCCATGTCATACTAAAATCAGAGTTGGAAAGATCAAGGAATGCAAGGGATGTCATGTTTTGAAGAAAGATGGGCACCTGATCCTTAAAAGAGTTCTTGCTAAGATCCAGATATTCAATGTTGGGAAGTGTTTTACTTGAATTTAAATGAGGACCAAGATAAGCACTAGCAAGACTACAATGACTCAATCTACATTTGTTAATGAAGGAATATTGTAAAATACCATGTAGAGGTTTTGCGCTCTTCCAAGATCCACTCCACTCAAGATGCTTGAGAAATTTAAGGCCAAACGCCCATGTCATATCGTCTGCCATGAGATCTTGCTTTGGAGAACTTAGATTTAGAACCTCCAAATAAGAAAGATTTTCAAGTTGAGGAGGAATAATACTACTAAAACCAGCATTAGAGAGATTGAGGTAAGCAAGGTGCTTACAGGATCCAATAAACTCAGGGATCTGAGCCTTCTGAAAATTATTCCCACTCAAGTCTAAAGATTTTAGTTGTGTTAACTCAGCCAAAGAAGATATCACCTTGTCGCCAACTAATTAATTGTCTTCATTATCTAGATAATCAAAGTTAATTCTATAGTAGTCCTTACCAAGACCCCAAAAGGTATCTTTATCAACTGGATAGGACTTTGAGAAATAATTTGAAGAATACTAGTAATCTTTGATATTATGCAAGAACTAAAGAGAGAAGTGGGTTGAAAAGTTTCTAGAGAGAAAAAGATGATAATATAATTATATGTGTGAAATGAGAAGTAAAACGACCAACCACCCTCTCCAAGGCATGGAGAGGGTATATATGCTACAAAACAAGGCTGGCCATGGGCCTTAACGGGCTTTCCTTGGGCCTTGGACCAGACTAGCTTACTAGACTAATCATATAACAAACTACGGGCTAAGACTATTACAACTTGAAAGTGACCGATACTTTTCTTGTTTCTAACAATCTCCCCTTAAGGGAGGTCACTCCATTTTACAAAATTTAACCTAGCATACTATGCTATATCTCTTAGTCTTTAGCTCGTAAACTTGACTTTCTCTTGTGAATATGTTGTAGTAATCTTTGACTTTAGGCTCGAGCTTGTTCCTTTATCTTTACTTGTAAGTGGAGATGTGATCTTGAGCACTGTGAGATCATCAACCAAGCATAATCTCGTTTCGCCATCTTGTGACTTTGTCATCTTGTGATCTTGTGACTTCTGGACCGACATGCTCATACCATTCTTGATTTGTTGACTTGGAAAGCTTTAATGTTGCATCTTTCTTGAAATTCTTTAACTTTAACACTTTGTCACTTCAAGAAAGACGTTCGGTATCAGAGTAGCGGAAGTCTTGAAACATGTACTTGAGCTTTCATGATGTCTTTATGTTTTGTCGGTCGGGTATGAGCATGTGGTTATGAATCTTGTGAGCCAGCTGAAATCAGGTACCTTCACTACCATCTTTAAGTATCCTACATTAAAACAATTAGCAATAAAGAGGGGGGACGAATATGGCTTTGTCATTCGTCCGTGTTTGGTTGGAGTAACCTTCGAATCCGTGAGGATCGACCTGTGATCAGGTAGATTCAATTTAAGAAGAATCTCCTTGACAGGATTTCCAGCTGAAGTATAGAATCTTTCTAACACATTTGCATTAGATTCATCAAACTCAGCATGTTCTCATTATCGGAACGTCTCAAAGCAGACAACACGATAAGAGTGAACCAGTGAGTTACTATCTCACCGATTGAAATAGAAAAATCAATTTGAAAATCAATCAACGTGTCACTTGCTAAAGTGGTTTTGTGACACATCGAGAGTGTTAATCATTTCAAAAATTCATCATCAATCGTCAATTCATATCCTGGAACAAGTTTGATTCTTATAGAATCGCACATCGTTTCTTTCAGTTGTCACAAGTTGATTCTAAAGAAACGCACAAATTACCACCATGAGCTTGTTTGATGTTGGCTCAAAGCAGGATTTCATCTTCAATGTTGAATGAATTCAACCTCTGTTGTTCAGGCAAAAACACAAGTGATAATGCGTAGGACATCATTAAATATATATCTTGAAATCCATTGTGTGACTTTAGCAACATGAATTTGACAATGGGTCCCTAATGGGATTTATGGATGATCTCATTTTCTCTATACTCAAATATGCACTTTGATTTTAGTGATTGGAGGCAGGGAGCAGACTGTCAACCTTTTAATATCAACACTCGAGTGAGAAAGTCGATAGAAATTAGTTAATCTCCGTGAGAAATAAACAAGAGTCTTTTGAGAGACCTTGAGGCTAAGAGGGTTGTGCATAAAGCATCACTCTGGGTCCATGACAAGTCTATCAATGTCAACAACCACCTAGAGTTTTCGACAGTTTTAGGTATTGACCTGGTTTCTTTTCTGCCATAAGTGTATGAGGGCTTTTTCTTTACACCCTTTATCCTACATTTCTTTTCAATCTAACCCCATTCAACTCTTATTACCGAGACTTCATAACTAACACCTTGTTGGGTTTGTTCCAGTGTTAGTTCCATCTCAGTCGGCATTAATCCCTTTTCCTACTTTTTCTCCTTTTATCATACCTAAGGACTTCTATACTAACTAGTAGATATCCCTGGGTATATCCCTCCGGTTCTGGCTGGATCATGGGATTTGAATGCCTATGCCTAACCACCTTATATCTCTATAAATTTAAGAACATGGCCGGTCTTTTGGGTATTCCATCATAATCCTTCAAAACCATTGAAAATTCAATCAAGTGTTTGATATAAATATCAAAAAGATTTACACTTTGAGAGTTTTTCATTATCACTAAAAGCTCCCCTTAACATGTGCATCGATATCGTAGTACATGCTGAGTGTAGAGTGTACTGAGTCTATTTTTTATGATCACATTTCGATACAAGTTAGATTTAGTTTAATCACATTTTCTCCCCTTATCCAAAATGTTAATCCCTTGATATTTTGGATATCAATTGATTAAACGTCCGAGGACAAAATGTTACAGAATAACTTATAGGAACATTTTAATGCTCCCCCTTAAATTATGAGGGATATGTACGACAGTGCTGAGTACAATGATTTGAAAATTTTGAATTTACTAAGAAATTCTTGAAAATTTTGTACTCGAGCACTCCTTATGATCACCATAAGTCTACACTACATATATACATATTCACATGTTTATTATGTATGAGGATTGACCTTATAAAGATGAGGATAACATATGATAAATCATATGGTCCTTTCGAGCAGCCGAAGGTCTCCCCCGTACGGTCTTTCTCCTACAAACTTCTCCAAGCTGCGCATCAACCTTCTATCTCTAAGCTTTCTGTCAATGACACTTATCATCACTCGAGCTCTCCTCTTGTCTTGTGGACTCCATCGTCTCTTTGGCAAATAATCCATTTGAATTCCGGTAGCAATATCATTGAGAGTTGTATGAACATGGTTAAGTGTACCATCACTGAAATTGTAAAGTCCATCAGTGCGCATTAACTGATTTTTGCTCAATTCGTCTTGATAGATAATACCTTGGACATCAGGATAGCCAGTGTAGGGAGTCATTTTTCTGAGATCAGGTCGTGTTGTGTCTGGTCTTGTGAGGTTGATCTTTTTCTGATAGCTTTCGACGGCCAACTGTAGATCTTCCACACGTTCTTGAATGACAATTCTTCGAGTGTACATTCTCAGAGCCACATTTAGTGCATATCGATCATCCAGACTAAGATTGGTGAGCTTGCCTTGAACAAGAAGAAGTAACATATCTTCAATGTCTTGGCGACGAAGTCTCTTGAAGTCGCCTTCTCGAAACTTGTATAGCACATCATCCTGTCGATGAACCGTAATCTCTTCCAAATGACTATAACCAAAGAATTTCATGATCTTGAGACTGATAACCGCGATGATCCTGTGCCTTGAGTAAACATCCTTGGAAGTTTCCATGTTGGTAGCATATCCATAGAATCTCTGACGTTTTGGACCCCAGTGGTATGTACCCCAATAGGCGTGTTTGTCATAGTCTATTGGTACCACACTCCAAGTAGTTCTAGGGATCCGGTCTTCAATCCATTTGACTTGACCATAATCAGCAGCCTTCGTCTTTGTTATGGAAGTAGTGTACTTTCGACTTGAGCTTCCTCCTTTTAGATATTCAAGGTCATTGTTGATGAAATGATCGAAAGGAATAACAAGACGTCCTCGTGCATTTGGAATCAACGGTAGTGGCTTGCTGAGATTATGGGGATATGGCGTTCCTTCAGGATTATTCCAGTCCAATTGTTCATTAGTAGCTTTGAAGACTTCTTCCAAGTGATAGTCCAATTCAGCTACACTCTTGCACGTACCTTTTATGAGATCATAGGTAAGACCGGTTAGCAGTTCTTGAGTCAAATGATCAATCTTGAGTCTGTTTATCATGACAGCAAAGAAATCGATAGGAGTAGCTATAAACTCATCAAAAGAGGATTGAGTGCCTGCAGCTTATGCTAAGTCAGTTATCTAATGTTGAGGAGGTAAATCAGAAATAGTCTTTGTTAGGTGTCATTCACGATCAGGAGTTGGAGAGGTTGGAGGGTGTCATTGACGTTTATCCTGTACCTCTCTAGCAAGAATGACATCATCATCACCTGTAATGAACTCTAGATGTGTAGTCTCATTCAAGTCGGTAGGTTGAGATCTGGAGGCCCCTTTCGAAGAACTTGTTGTCCTGCTCTCCTTACGAGTTGGTTCTTTGGATGACTCAGCTTCCTTGCCTAATCTCCGTCTCTTGGTCCCTCGGTTTGATCCAGCGGAGGGTTCTTCATCTTTATCTTTATCGTCCATTGTTCTTGGAATAATGAGAACATCACCATAAGAGGAAAGGAGGTCCTTGTCTGTGTTATAGGCTTCAACCAATGCGTTGTAAAGATTTTTCTGAACATATGATCTGTCAATTAATTTATTCTCCTCCATTTTATCTATTAGAATCCTTTTTAATTCAAGTTCTAAGAGTGAGGAAGCAATTCTGTAAGATGTCTGAGGTTGATTGATGGAATGAATCAACACTTTAGCTTCCATAGATTCAGTAACATACTTCTCAACTTTGGACTTGATCTTTGATGTTTGAGTTTTGACTTGATCCTTGATAATTTCTGCATGTTGGAATCAAGTGAGTTGAGGAAATTGATTTTCTGCTTGAGCTTCTTCTCTGAGCTTGTTTGATTTGAGCTAAATAGCCACATCTACTGATTCCTTCATCTTAAAACCAAGGTATTCATTAACTATGCCCGGAATAGATGAAATGGCTTCAGCAAAAGGATTTGATTGTTTAAGCTTAGAGAGATCAGATTCCAACATGGTTACTCTTTGATTAAAGCCGAATACAAATGCAAAGTTAGGGATTAGAAGCAGTGTTGTGGAGGGATTAGTTG
Organism: Tanacetum coccineum; assembly: GCA_026074375.1. NCBI lineage: Eukaryota > Viridiplantae > Streptophyta > Magnoliopsida > Asterales > Asteraceae > Tanacetum > Tanacetum coccineum. Next base: position 173,089 of record BQNB010000078.1, read on the forward strand.
TTGTGGTGGTGGTAACAGGTGTTTGTTGACTTGATTGAGTGACAGGAAAAAGAGGTGGAGGGATTATTGTAGTGGTAGCTAGAGTCTCTATGGCTACAGAAATAGGTACATTGACTAAAGTAGTTGATTTTGTATGAGGAGTCAGGATAGAGTCAATACCTTCATCCGTAGTAGGAGAGATGAACTTTGAAACCAGATCTGACACGGATGAACTTTGTTGTTGGACAATGGGAGTAGCAGCCGTGAGAGTCACATGGGCATCTTCCGTATCTTTGGTAGTGTCAGCTTCAGTCATGTTAGCATCACCTCCTTCTAGATTGACATTCGCCACGTCTCCTTCTTTGTCTTCTTTACCATCTTTAACCCTGTCATCATCATTTTGTTTCTCACTTTCATCAGGTGTTTGATAATCTGATGGTGTGTGTACCAACTGATCAGATATCTCTTCCTCATCTTCTTCATGTTCTTCTTCGTCATTGTTTTCTTCTTGATCATCAGTTGAGAAGGTGGACAACTTTGGATGAGTAATGTTGTCACCATCATCATCTGATTCTGTTGCATCATCATCATCATCATCATGTGCATCTGAATCTTTGTTAGCATCATCATCTTCCTCATCATCATCACCGTTACTAAAGGTCCAAGACTCTTCCTCATTATTAGAATGATGTTCGGGTACATCGGGAACCTCTGGTTTGTCACCAGCACCTTCATTTGTACCTGTCTTCTCGTGTACTTGCTCATCAGGAACATTTGACAGGATGTCAACTCCATCACCTGAGCCACTTGCTTGTGAGTTAATTGTTTGAATTCGACTTCTCTTGATAGCTATTTTTAGTTGTTCAGTTTTAGTCAAGGCAATCTCGGAGAGAGTCTCTAAACCTGTAGCAGGTTGCTTCTACTTTCTTGAGCCAGTCATCTTACCAGTTTGTTTGACTCTTTTGTCTTTGGGGTTTGTGGGAGGCTTCTCCTTAGGTGTTGTATCATAATCAGCTTTCTTCTTATGAACACTTGCTTTTGTTTTTGGAGGTACTTCTCCTAAAGCGATAGCATAGTACTCTTTGTAGGACTTAGAGTTTCGGATGTCCTCGATTGTCAATTCCTTAGGCAAGATTGCACCGTACAACTGTGAATCCTCATGCCTGGAGATAACATTAATTGTGGTGAACATGGGGCCATCCCTGGCATAGTGCCAATTAATCTTGTTCCTCCGTGGAATTAATGGATCTTTTGACATGAAGAAGTTAACAATAAGCTTGGTGAAGTGTGGGTAGTACATCACATTACCCTTCTTCGTATTCTTATTCTCTACTTGATAAGTAAAGTCCTCCCACAGAAGAAAGGCATAGTCAACATTCTTTTTATGGTACATGCCTCAAATGATTTGAGCTTGAGATAAACGAAGACTGTCATAGGAGCTTTTACCACTGAGACACTTGTTGATAACCACAGCAAATGATCTCCAGGGTTGATGTATCTTGTTGACATTGACATCTGTAATCTTCCTTATCTCTCCACTGTGACCAAGACTTATGAGAAATGTGAGAATTTCTTGCTCAAAGGGTGGTTCATCAAATTTCTGATTACAGATTATAGGGCATATTTGAAGCATTTCTCTGAAGTACTCAAGATTGACAATATGTTTCTTGTTATTCATCTTGAATCGAATTGAACGGTTATGAACGGATGTAGTGGCCCAGAACTCTTGCATATAGATCTATGGAACATCAGCTGAGGCTTGAAATGCTTTGTAGAAGGGAGTGAGCTTCAACACATTATAAACCACTTGAAGAGTTGCTTCTTTTGACGTGAGATCTAAGCTTAATCATAGATTGCATTTACCAATCTTTAGTCGGTTGGAAGGAGTAACTAAGGCATCATCCAACGCAATATGTTCAGCCTTTGTGATGTCCATGATTCTGCTTAAGAAAGAGTCAATGCAGTTTATAATGTGACACGATTAATTACGCATTAGAACCTTTATGACTTTTAACACTTTGAAGATCAAACAACTTAGATAGACTAAAAGCTTATGTGACAGAGGCAACTATTTTAACACTTTAGGAATTATGGTTTGTCTAACTAGTAGATAATTTAGATAACCTAAGTTGAATTTTAGTTAACCTTGGATTTGTCAATCTTTTAATGTCTACTTGAACTAAGTGAAGTCTTAATTTGACCTTATTTTGGAAAAATTTGATCTTTAAGTGTGTTTTTTCAAAACAAGTTTGGTTCCTAAAGCTTTTTCACTTGTTTAGTTCACAATATAATCTGACTCGTTCGGCTCATAAGAATATTAACTCGTTCGGGTCTCAAAGGAAACCAACTCGTTCGGTTCACAAAAAAAAACTTAACTAGTTCGGGTCTTAAAGGTAACCAACTCGTTCGGTTCCTAAAAGAGTAGACTCGATCGGTTCATAAATGGTATAAACTTGTTCGGTTCTCAATGATATAGACTCGATCGGTTTACAAAGGGATTACACTCATTCGGTTCTCAATACTAATGCCTCGATCGGTCCACAAAGGGTGTACTCTCGTTCGGTTCACATAGACTTAGACTCGATCAGTGCACAAAGGGATTACACTCGTTTGGTTCTTAATACTAATGCCTCGATCGGTCCACAAAGGGTGTACTCTTGTTCAGTTCACACAGATTTAGACTCGATCGGTGCACAAAGGGATTACGCTCGTTTGGTTCTTAATAATGACTCGATCGGTCCACAAAGGGTGTACTCTTGTTTGGTTCACACAGACTTAGACTCGATCGGTTCTCTCAGTGAATCACTTGTTCGATTTGTCTATAAAAGTTCCACAGATATCATAGTTAAGAGCTCTCAGTTGTTACATATCATGAGAATATCATTTATGCACAATCAATACACTAGTTGAACATATTATCATACGTATTTTTCAAGAAATGACCAGGCATTAACACGAAGACATATGATAATAACGTGATGCGATCAAAATCATATTAAAATGTTTCTAGCACAAACAAAGAAGCATAACATTACGATCCTACACAAAACCTATTAACATTTTTCAACATATTACATAAACCCTAATTTTCGATCCAATATATAGCAAGAATACATTCAAAACAAAACCAAATTCAAAACTGTTAAGAATGGATGTTCTACACTCCAAAGGCAACAAAACCGCTTATTCAATTTATGGTTTTAACAAGGTTCGATTTGGAAGAACCCTAATTTAACAATTAGGGTTTTTTGAGATCAAGACCAAGTAAAAGCTTAATTTGAGTGAGACGTGAGTGGTTTGGAGCATGGAGAACACTTTGATAATAATACCTTAAGCTTGAATTTATCTTGAAGAGATGGATTGAGGGTTACGATTGAGAGAGGATGCGTGTGTGTGTTTTGAGTGTGTGTGGGTGGTGTAAACAGTGACGAGGGATGAGGATGGGTGGAATATTTATTTAAGTTTAGATTATAACACATATAGTCCCTCACGTTTCATCACCCTTTTATTTTGCCATTATAAGTTTTATAAGGTATATATTAGATAAACAAATAGCACTTATAGTCCCTAATGTTTAAACTAGCATACCTATAGACTTAAGTTTGCAAGAATATTCCCTAAAGGCATAAACAAATAACACATTAGGCACATGTAAGCTAAAATTAATTAACTTTCCTTAAAGTGATGTTTTGTTATTGTGTAAAAACCTTTTTCCCTTAAAAACTCAATTTATTATGACGAAGAAATTTGACATTCTCTCCCCCTCAAACAATGACCCGTTTTCTATTTAAAGAGCTGTAGTCGTTGTTTGAGAAGTCAAATGTCACTTGAAAAACATATTTTCTGATGAAGGAATGTATTTATTTTTGAGAAACAACAAACACCATAGCAAATAAGATTTCTCTTATTTTAATACATAAGCGCACTGACACGTACACTTATGGAAACATAGAAAGCACGGGTTGTGATGCAAAGTAATCACAAGCCTTTGCATGGTCATAAAGTAGACCATGCCCGAGAATAAATTCCCGTTGAGAGGTCAAGTTTCCTTTTTGACGGAATACTTGCCTTTAAGATGATGACCGGGTTGCTATCTGAAATAATAGCAAGCCATTTGGCATGTTTTGAAAACATTTGGAACTTCTGCTCGAACTTCATTTACAGGCTCGTATCATTATTGAATGACATTTCTAAGACCGTAAATGTTATCGATTTTCAGAAGACATGCCATTATTACCTCTTTTTATATTTTCTCATTTTTTAATTTTTTCTTTGGTTTTTAAAATTTTATATTTTTGTATTTTGTTTTTATAAAAATTTTGAAAAATGAAAAATCTTTTTGGTTTTTATGGTTTTAAAATATATACATATTATACAGGATATTTGAATAGGTACCACTACTATTCATCAACTTCATCTGCCAATTGTTTCAGAGTCTCCGGCGTAAAACTTCGCATTCCCAGCTTGTTGATCAGAAATTCAATTCTTTCTCGTTTAATCGAGTCATAAAGTTGCCATATAAGGTCTGTTTCAAATGCTCATTCTAATCAATAAGCTTTGTCACCCTATGATCCAATTCAATATTTATGGTTTCAATCTCTTCTAAGTCCTGTTTGATCTTATCCTTATCCATATTTCCACTGAGAGATTTTAATTCCTTTTCAACATCTTTTATGACCATGTCTTTCTCTTGGGACTGAACTTTCAATTCATTTAATTCAAACAATTGATCAAAACTTGGAGCACTTTGATTTGAAATAGAATTGTCCCTTTGAAAAATTTCCTGATTAAGTTGAGTATCAACTTCTAACGAAATGCAATGTTTTTCAAGAGTGGTAAACCTTTTGAACAGTTTATCGTAAATGACATTTCACGTCTCGTATCCTTTCAAATTTCACCTGCTACTTTCAATACCTGATTCAATACTTAAAAGTCAAGGATAGTGTACACTTTATAAAATAGTAATATGAAAGAGTTAATTATGACAAATAGTATCATGAAATATCACTATTAACATATTCATCAATAGTATGTGTAAATAATGCCCCTTCACATGCAATTGAAAGTCTCAGTAACCAAGCTGATACTAGTGGTATAAATTAGATGCCATGCATACTCCCTTCCAGCATAACTTATTCACGAAAAACAAGTAAGAGCGAAGAAGGTTCGAGTTAGGGTTCCCATTAGGATCGAGGGCTGAGAGACGTCACTATAAAAAGGGGTAGTAACCAAAGGTAGTTCAAGCTCCTTATCACCATCACTCTCCTCAACGTCTAGCAAGCTTGGACCTCGGTAAGTCGCCCTCGTAGCTTAACGTCTAACTTTATCATGTCATTTACATTATAGTCTAATGAGTAGTTTTGCATGACTAAGACACGACACACATGGTAAAACCCATGCATGATCCGTGTGAACATGCGCATGCCAAACCCTTTCGTCATACCATGCATGAAATATCGACGCGTAGGAAAACTAGTGTGAACATATCATTTACGAAAATGAATAAAGAACCAAGGCAATTTATAAAAAGTTTAAACATGTACGTTGGCTCACTAGGGGTGAATAGACGCTAGGATTATACGTGGTATACGTGGGACTTGGATGTGTGGCCTCGGTAGGATACCTTTGGACGTAACATAATGACATGGGACGAACCACAATGAGCCTTTTGCTCGCTGATTTGGAACATCACAAGAAAGTAGTGCTCGTTGGTTCGCATCCAGGCCTCGTGAACACTTGACACCATGAGGCATACCATACTTGTACCCAAACGTGACACAGTGGGGCTGCTGCCACTGTTGAAACCGTGGGTTTCATAGCAGGCTACTGCCACTGTCGCAGCCATTTGGGCTGTGAAAACAACACAACCCTATCCTTAGTTATGACCCATATCTATCTCGTGACTAATTTTATAGCGTAGAGCCATGCAAATGAACAAGAAAACCTAGTTGTAAATATTAAAGGGTGTAACACCCTCAAATCTGAGTATGCAGCGGAATGTTGAATATCCGAAGGCGTTACATTATTGGTCAACAACGACAAGACAGAGAACGACTACTAAACGTGTCGTTTGAGAAAGAATACATTGGATAAACAAAAACTTGTTGTTACATAAGCTATGGCTTCAACTGGTTCAACAAAAATAGATAAAGATTTCGGTTATAACAATTGTCCCCCATAAAAAAAAGTGTAATAAGACCCAAATCTTAAGTTTTGACTCTTCAATGATGACTCCCAATGTATCATCGCACCTCGTGCCTTATTGAACCATGAAAAATCCTGCTTAAAATGTCAACATAAAGTTTGAGAATCATAGGTTAATGTAAATCAATGGTAGCACCGCAAGATTTCCAAGTGTATGATTAAGCAACAGATGCAAACATCATAAAAAGTAATTACGTTTCCTAAGCTCATGACACCGAGGCTCGACGTATATGAATGCAATTATAATTTGCCAACTGGTGTCTGTGAATGATGTGCTAACCCTGCAACATCCCAAATTCGACAGGTATCGTCGTTCCTAGTGATAGCTAGTCACCCTAACGGGGATTTGTCAATCCCTAAAGATCCTATCCATAACAAAATTCGCGCCGACAAATGTAATTCCCAATCACATCTATGCATTAGAACATTTCATGATCATGGACATAAAGGGTATTACTTAGGCAACACGCAATCATGGCATAAAATGTACAAGTCTATTGCGTCCAGTATGTAAAACAAAGCATGTTCTTACCCCAAGGGGATGTAAATCAATTAAATAATTTTTGTAAGAGGGCAGGGCTATGAACTCCCCTTAGCCGTAGTTCTCTGAATGATAACAATTATCCAAGTAGGTAGATGGATTCATCACCGTTAAGTAACATAAAGTAATTACGTCAGTCTTTAGTTACACATGTTAAACTAACGACTCATAGTAATCAAACTCAAATCTCATTTTAAGTTTATATCTACCGTTATCACTTTGTTGTGCATCAAGATCATGTTTTTTATAAATCGATGGTTCTCGAAAACGTGAAATCAATATTAATAAATATACTTAATTATAACGTGTTATTAAAACCTCAGTTGCCCGAATATCTTAATGTTCGACCGACTTTTAAAGTGGATTCGTCTATTCATACTTTGGTTCTACAGACCCTTAAGTTTTTAATTATTTTGACTTTTTATCCTAGTTTACAAAAATACACAATTATATTTTAAAAACCTTTAGTTTCGGAAATGACATAATTAGTCCCTTAGGTTTACAAAAAGATAGTTTAGGCTTTTATAGTTACACTTCTATTCTTAAGTTTTAGAATATAGCAAGAATAGTCCCTGGGGTTATTGGAATTCGAAAGTGACAACACTAACCCCCTTATGTTTCAAAATTTACATTCTTAGTCTCTCGACTTGTGAAAATTCCATTTTAACTCCGAATAAATCCCAACGAGTGGTATTTCTCTTCGTTAAGCTCGTTTAAGTTTATAAAAAGTGTTTCGGTTGAAAAATAAGCTCATCGAGCTTATTTTGGCTTAACGGGCCTTATTGGGCCCGTTAAGGTCCGTTTAGCTTATTAAAGGTCCGTTATAGTTTTTATAAGTCTAAATGTTCACAATAAGTTCACGAGAGTTTGTTAAGCTTAAAATAAGCTCGATGAGCTTATTGAAGCTTAATTCGAGCTTATTGGGCCCGTAAGCCCAATAGCTTGGCTCGATGTACCTTTTTATGTTTCTAGGCTTTCACTAGACCATATCCAACTTGTATTAAGCCTAATTAAACTGTTTATATTTCGGCTTATTTAAAATAAGCTAATAAGCTATCAAGAACTTCTGTTGGGCCGGTCTTGGGCCCGTTAAGGCTCGTTAAGGGTTCCGAGGAACTTTGTTGGGTCCATTAGGGTCCGATAAGTATACCGAGGTCCAATAAGCACTTAGGAGGTCCGTTGCTTATTTAGCTTATTCGATAAGTTAATAAGCTCACCATTGGGCCTATTGGGCCCGGTATAAACCTGGTAAGAGTTCTAGGGGTTTGGCCTTAATCCCCTTGGGTCCAAAGACTTCTCTAGGATTTTTAGGAGGCTTATCGGTTGCATAAGCTCTCGAATAAGCCGTGAGAGCTTATTCGTGGCGTGTGGCTTATTCTTGTGGACTCGGTAATGGGCTTGAAGGCCCGTTAAGGGTTCGTTAGGTTCTACAAGAAATACGAAGGGTTCATCTAGGTTCCCAAGTCTATATTAAACTCATTAAGTCGTATAAGCACACGAATAAGCCGTTTAGGCTTATTGTAGCTTATGAGTTCGCATGGGGCTCCAAGTAGGCCTCGCGTCCAATAAGGGCCCATATGGTTTATTTGCATGTTAAATGGTTTCGATAATCGTTATACCAAACAAGATGTCCTAGCATTTCTATCGTGACTCGCACTATGCAAACGTTCATCAACGTTGAATATATGTTTTCATACCCTCTCGTCGTGTTTACCACAATAGTTTACGTGTGGTTTCATTATAAAAACGAACCCATGATCTCTATAGTTTTCATTCGTGTATTTTTATGAAAGACTTAATCCATACTCGTTAGTTAACCGTATTTTAATCATGATAGCACTACACAAGGTCTTATTCGTTTAATATGGGTGCGTGACCATACATGAGTCGAGCCATGCATGTTCTTGTCCAAGTGCGTTGCTCAACCAAGATTTACGTGACATATTAACTACATTATGAAAGTAACGAATGGAAAAATGACATGGGAAGCTTAGTCATGACTTACAAAGGGTCCTAGAGTCTTGGTTTTGGATTGTGAAGCAAACCCGTTATGTTTACACCCCAAACGTATATAACCTAAGCTCCAAAGCTTGTATACCCAATTCCTTAGCTCGTGTTTCCTCTTGATACCCTTATACTCGATCTTAAATGTACCTTGCAACCTTAGAATGAGTTGTGGGCCGTGTATGGTTCGGTTATTCAATAAGCCGAATGAAATAAAGGGAAAATGAAGAGAGTTTAGCTTTGAGAGAGTTTAAGGGTTTGTGAAAATGTATTATGTGAGTTAAGGAGTGATATTTATAGGCAATTAACTAGTTACTTATTTCCTAGTCCTACACAAACCAAACGTGCCTTAGAGGGCGGTTTTGAGAAATTTTAGTTAATCTCACAGTTTTGAGTTAAACCACCTTAGTACATGTTTTAATTAGCTAAAGATGTACAAGATTTTGTTAGGACATGAGATCTTATGGTTTTTGGTGTTCTTTCCTTGCTAGCCGCGGCATCAAGAGGTCCAAAGGAGAATTTGGGTTATTACCCAATGTGCCAAGATTATTAGGGGACCATTAGGACACAAAATTAATTGCCTAGAGTTTGTACATGTACCATTAAGGATCATTAGTAAGATTTTGCTAGTAAGAAAAATTACCAAGGACGATTTTTTTGTGATTTGCGTGCTAATATTCGACATTAAGGTGATATAAGTACAAGACTTGATTAAATTTCGACTTTAAGTTTTCAAAGTGGGTATTGGTTTGAGTCTAGGTAAGTCTAGGTATTTCCGGGGTGCGTCCAAACGTATTTTTATCGCGAAACGTAACCCTTTTACGTGACCAATAAAAATAAAATACGCAAAGTACATAATTATTCTCAAAATAATTATTCCTTACTTGGTTGATGTAAACCTTAATTTATTGTGACCTTTACATTTAATGATTATCTTCCTAAGCTACGCAGTTTAGCTTAAAAGTAAATATAACAGTCAACGCGTATCGGACTAAAATAAATAGTGATCATTAATATAGTCGTACAATGACACGAAAATGAAAATGTCAGTCTCCACCCATTAAAAGAGCTTTGTCCTCAAAGCTTAAGACCTGTAGTAGATGACGAAGCCCGGTTTGTTGAATATTGTGGGTAGTTTTGTTTTGAACGAATCTTCACTTTCCAGGTGAAACACATGCCCCGCCTAGATTACCAAGAAACATTAACCAGGGTATCCGGCTCCGCTTCAATCGTATTATCCTCCCGTTCCATGATTTCAACTGGGCTCTTCCACAAACAGAGCTTATCGTCAACATGAATCCTTCAACGGCATGACTAATGGTTCGTCGGCGTAACATTTCTTCAGATTTGATACATGGAAAGTGTGGTGAACTCTGCTCAACTCTTGAGGAAGTTCCAGCCTGTAGGCAACCTTTCCAACTTTTGCTAATACCTTGAAAGGTCCGACGTACCTCGGGTTCAGCTTGCCCCGCTTACCGAACCGTACGACTCCTTTCCAGGGTGAGACCTTGAGCATAACTCTGTCTCCAACTTCGAATTCCATCGGCTTTCGCTTCCGATCGGCGTAACTCTTTTGTCGATCCTGTGCCGCTTGCATCCTTTGCTTGATTAGGACGATCTTTTCTGTTGTTTCTTGGATTAATTCTGGACCAGTCAGTTGGGCTTCCCCAACCTCGGCCCAGCATATTGGTGATCGACATTTTCGACCATACAGTGCCTCATAAGGGGCGGCCTTTATGCTAGCGTGATAACTGTTGTTATATGAAAACTCGGCCAATGGCAAATGCTTAACCCAGCCTTTGCCAAAATCAATCACGCAAGCACGTAGCATGTCCTCGAGAGTTTGGATGGTCCTCTCGCTCTGGCCGTCAGTTTCTGGATGATACGCAGTGCTCATGCTAATATCCGTACCCAAAGCTTTTTGAAATGATCTCCAAAAATTTGAAGTGAATCTTCCATCACGATCAGCAATTATTTTTAATTTTAAAATAAGATAATTAGGCAGTATTCCGTGGTCATTGCCACTATCCTGTTCGAAGTACAGCCTCTGCCCATTTATCCAACGATCATTCTCCCTTATTGGTAGAAAGTGATCAATATTGTAAGTGATCCACAATCCACCCAGATGTAGTCGAAACTTGTAGCACGACCTAGGAAGTTTGGTGATAAAATCCATTGTTATATTATCCCACTTCCACTCAGGTATTTCTGGTTGTACTAGCAATCCTGATGGCCTTTGATGTTCGGCCTTGACCCTTGCACATGTCAGGCATTTGCTAACATACGTGGCGATGTCAGCCTTCATGTTTGGCCACCAAAATAATTTCTTCACATCTTGGTACATCTTTTCGGAACCGGGATGGAATAATTATTTCGACATGTGGGATTCAGTGCATAAACACGGATTCTTTAAGTCTCCATAGCAAGGTATCCAACTCCTGTTGTGTAAGCATAGAGTCCCATCGGCACGCGGTTCCAGTCTTTCCTTGGGTATATCCCTTCGGATCATACCTCCTACGTCTTCATTTACGATATTCTCTGGTTTCTGGGCTTCGATCTGAGCTTCTAATATCCGTTTGGGAAGATCCAAACCAATTGTCATAACCAAGGCTCGAACCCGCAATGGCTCAATCCGTTCTTTACGGCTCAGCGCATCGGCCACTACGTTTGCTTTCCCTGGATGATAACGAATATCACAGTCGTAGTCACTCAGCAATTCTAGCCAACGGCGTTGCCTCATGTTAAGCTCCTTCTGATCGAGAATGTGTTGTAGGCTTTTATGGTCGGTGAATACGGTGCATCTGGTTCCGTATAGATAGTGTCTCCATATCTTTAGGGCAAACACTACCGATCCAAGTTCCAAATCGTGAGTGGTGTAGTTCTTCTCGTGAACTTTTAACTGTCGAGAAGCGTAGGCAATCACCTTCTCTCTCTGCATTAACACCGCACCTAAGCCTTTGTGTGACGCATCACAGTATACCACAAAGTCTTCGCTCCCTTCAGGTAAAGCCAGAATTGGGGCACTGCACAACTTCTGCTTTATCAACTGGAAAGCGTTCTCTTCCTTTTCTCCCCAATCAAACTTGATTCCTTTCTGAGTAAGTTTCGTCATTGACTTAGCAATCTTCGAAAATCCTTCAATGAACCTTCGATAGTAACCCGCAAGACCTAGAAATTGGCGGATCTCCGTAATCCTTGATAGACTCTATCTTGGTCGGGTCCACATGTATGCCTCTACTATCAATGACGTGTCTGAGAAATTGTACCTTCGGAATCCAAAATTCACATTTTAAAACTTGCGACAACTTCTCCTCCTTAACATCTCCAAAATTGTTTTAAGGTGTTCTTCATGCTCCCTTTCGTCCTTTGAATAAATAAGTATGTCATCGATGAAGACAATTACGAACTTATCCAAGTAAGGTTTGCATACTCGGTTCATGAGGTCCATGAATACCGCAGGTGCGTTGGTCAGTCCGAATGGCATAACCTGAAACTCGTAATGGCCATACCGAAGTCAAAATGCCATTTTCATGGACGTCTTGTCTCGATCTCCTAAGCTGGTGATATCCGGATCTCAATCTATCTTCGAATAAATACTGGATCCAGGAAGTTTGATCAAACCAATCGTCGATCCACGGAGTGGATAACAGATCTTTACTGTCAGTTTTTTTAACATCGCGGTAGTCTATGCACAAACCTGAACGAAAAAAACACGTCATTTCTTTTTGACAAATAAGACCGGAGCTCCCCAAGGCGAGGAACAAGGCCTTATAAACATTGTTCTGAAAGCTACTTGTAATTGTTTCAGCAAATTCCTTCATTTCGGATGGGGCCAATCGATATGGTGCTCGAGCTACGGGTGCGGCACCTGGAATTAAATCGATTTGGAATTCCACCGGTCGAGCTGAGGAAGACCTGGCAAGTCCTCGGAAACAACTTCTGGAAAATCTCGGAACGAATTGGTATGGGTTTTGGTGGTTTGTCCTCTATCAGTTTCCTTTCCGACTTTGTCCTCCTCTTTACTTGGCGATATCTGTGCATGAAAAGGACCTAGCATCCCGTGCCATACTCTTGAGCTTTTGAACATGAGATAACTGTCAACCGAGATTCTCTCCCGTTGCTACCTTCGTTTCCGCAAAAAGTCAAAGTTTCATTCCCGTAGGGAACTTGAACAAGTTTCTCATCGCATACGATCACCGCGTGATATCTCCTTAACCAGTCCAAAACCGGATAAATGCCATCGAAACTACCCAATTCTACTGGCATTAGATCTATGTTGAACGGATGGTCTAAGAAATTCAAGGTGCAACCTCGTATAATGTGTCTATCATGCTAAACTTTCCCATCAGCTAATTCGACATCGTAACAATTTTCTAATGAAGTTGGGGCGATGTTTATCAAGGGACTAAATGCAGTGGATATAAAACTTCTATCGGCACCAGTGTCGAATAAGATAGATGCATAGTGGTTATTTAAGAGGAACGTACCCGTGACGACATTGGCATCAGGGTTTCCTGGTGCATTTCCCTTCTTTTCTGCATTCCCAACTGCATAAACCCAGCCTTGTGCATTCCCATTCCCTCCATCTTTATTCTTCAGCTTCGGACAATCTCTTTTGAAATGTCCTGGTGCTCCACACTCGAAACAACCATTTCCCTTGGGGGCTGCCCCATTGCCCTTCTGAGTATTAGCAACATTTGTGTTACCAGTATTCCTGCAATCGCGAGCAAAGTGCCCTATTTTGTTGCACTTGTGGCACCGCTGGGTGCACGGGCCATTGTGGTGAAGATGGCACTTGGTGCATTTGGGCAGAGATCCCCCATAAGGCTTCCTTTCGCCTGTCCCCATGTTGTAGACTTTGGCGACATTCTGCCTTTTGAAGGGTTGTTGTTGGTGACCATGGTTGTTTCTGGATGAATCATCAGCCCTCCTTTTGTTGTCAGATTGCCTTTCCGCGTAGGTGAGGAGTTTCCGGTCCATCAAGTCATTGGCCAACTCAATAGTCTCATCCAATGTCTTGGGTTTGGCAGCTTTGACGTTCCCATAAATGTTGTCAGGAAGTCCACTGAGGTACTTGTCAACCTTCTCGGTTTCATTGGCAACAAACTTGGTACATATCAGGGTTAACTCTTGGAAACGTTCAGTGTACGCTGGTACGTCGTTTCCCTTGACTTTTAGGTTCCACAGCTCGATTTCCAGTTTCTTGATTTCACCCTGCGGACAATACTTGTCCGTCATCTTTTTCTTGAGTACTTCCCAAGTCATGGCATATGCCTCTGGACCTAAGGTTCTTATCTGACCATTCCACCAAGTCAAGGCAGCACCTAACAGAGTGCAGGTGGCAAACTTAACTTGATTCTCAACGGCACAACCACTGATATTGAAAACTGACTCCATCTTTTCAATCCATCGAGTTAAACCGACCACGCCTTCAGCCCCTTTGAAGTTCAAAGGTTGGCACTTCATGAAATTAGCGTAAAAACAAGGACGCGCAGTTTGCACGTTCCTTCGGTTATCCCCGTGCGAACTGTGGCTTCCATCCCCATTGGTGGAGTTTCGCAAGAGAGCTTGGTCGATCATTGCTTGGACGGATTCGGGGGTCATGTTGTTTGGGTTGGTGTCATTGACATGGGTATTTGGTCCTCCTCTGGTTGTAGGTGCCATGATTTGTCTAGATCACAAAAGACAAAACATGAGGTTATATGACAGAATATAATAATATATAGATGAGATAATCAACACAAGAGAGGTATATAGTACAAAGTAACACATCCATTTCATTCATAACTTTGAAATTTTTTCATGAAATAGTCGTCTGGATACACATAATACAATACAAAAGATCTAAGGCTATGCTAGCGGGGAAAACCCCTAATACTTAACATGCCTGTACAATGACCTAGCAAGATACAATAACATAGATCACTAAATGTGACTGTCAGCGTCCCCAGAAGCATCCTGGTGATCTGGAATCCTAGCCTCTGGTCCTGGCTGTCTAGCTCTCCTCTGCGGCTCTCGCAGTGCCAACAACTCAGTCTGCATGTCGCTCATCTCTCGCCTCATGTCTCTGATGACTCGGAGCGTCTCTACCATCTGGTCCTGGCGCCTACGATCAGTCTCTCGAAGTGCTGCTAACTCAGCATGCTGCATCTGAAAGCGAGTCTCGTGTACCTGGTGCTGTGTCTGAATGAGAGTACTCTGCAGCTGTAGCTGTGTCTGGTGTGCCTGTAGATAGGTCTCATGTGCATACACATGATCACGATGGGTCTGAAGCTCCTGATGAGTCGCCTGGCTCAATCCTATCGAACGAGCCCAAGCCTCGCGGGAAGCATAGGCCTCCTCCTCCACCATCCATACGGTCTCCTGGAGAGTCATCCTATCCCCCATAAGTAAATCGACCCGCTGCGAGTTCATATCGACTCGCTGTGATATACGAGACCTACTATCCTGAGCATCCTCTAGTAGGGCATACAAGTCCTGTGTATCCCGCTCATGGAGCTCAGCAAGCTCTGTAACCCTAGTGTTGACCTCTCCCACGGTCATAGGTGCTATCTCTGGAACTGCCTCCGCCGGATCTACCCAAGTATCCCTAATCCCGTACCCAACATCTCTAATCCCCTGTCGCCTCTCTTCAGCATCTACTGTGCTGACAAACCCATAATCTATCCCTTGACCTCTGGCAGGTCTAGCAGTGGAACTCTCTCCGATCTCATATCTGGAGTATATAGTGGACAAATGCAACCTCTTGCGGGGAGGCTGCTCAGACTCGGGAATATCATCCCTACGGTCAACAGGTGATGGCATGGATAGAGATGGTGGTAGTGGTGGTAGTGGAGGTGGTGGTAATGCGGCAGTAACTGCGTCAATGAGAGCCTGGGTGGATGCTATCCTGAGTGTCTGGATTTGGGTTAGACACCCAGATGATGGTGGTAAAGGTGGTGAATGAGCAGGTGGAGCCGTGCACCTAGCAAGGCGCTCCCCTGCAGAGGGTGGTGATAGTGAGATAGGTGGTGATGGTGATGGAGTAGTCATGGTCAGAAGTCTCTCAACTTCTGCCTCTGGTGGAAGGGATATGGAAGCTTGGGGTCGGACAGTAATCCTAGCCCCAACAGTAATGTCAGTGGAGGGTGGTGGTATAACAGGCTCTGTTCCCTCAGGTGGGAAAACAGGCTCATCAGCAGGTATGACGGTAGTAGAGTCAGCCGGAGCTAAGTGCTCCTCCTCCTCCTCGTCCTCCTCATCCTCCTCGTCCTCATCCTCATCCCTGGCGTCATCCCTAGATGAGTCGCCGTCATCATCATCTCCATCATCTCCTCCGTCCATAGGGTAGTCAACCGGACCATCCTCTGTCTCATCATCCTCGTACCCCTCTGGATCCTCCTCGGGATCCGACTCAGTAATGTATCCGGGTGACTCAGCAGTGGGTGAATCTACAGGAGGTAATGGCTGTTCCTCAGCCGGAAACTCATGGTCGTCCTCCAATGGTATATACTCGGGATATATAGGCTCTGGCACGTAGTTAGGGTCATGTGCCTGTATGAACAATGGCTCACGCTCATCCTCATCCTGAGGAACTGGCGGTGTCTGTGGATTTTCTGGACCTAGTATAAAATCTGGTGATGGTGGGGCTACTGGCTGTAGCGGGAGTCCGTCGTATCCTAGTACGATGACCCGTGGTATGCCTCCCTCCGATATCCCCTCATAATCGGCTCCCCAGAAAGCTCTGCCGGGCTCGGAGTCGGTGTAGACGGAAGTGTAGGTAACATCTGACGTCGCAGAAGACATGGTT
The DNA here is from genome assembly GCA_026074375.1 of Tanacetum coccineum. Taxonomy (NCBI): domain Eukaryota; kingdom Viridiplantae; phylum Streptophyta; class Magnoliopsida; order Asterales; family Asteraceae; genus Tanacetum; species Tanacetum coccineum. Next base: position 189,606 of record BQNB010000078.1, read on the forward strand.
ACTGCAAAAAGTAAAATAACTTATATAAGTATTACTTATAAGAAAAATCGATGTGATATGTTTGTAAGGCTTTAATAATAAAGCTCTTATAGTAATATACGTAATATCATTTATATACACGTATACCAATTGGGTTAGACTTAGAACCTACTAATGCTTAACCAATGCTTGTCATATAAATCATATATGCGCTTGAAGTAAACACGTAATGCTGTATGTCCCTCGCAAATCCCATTTGTTGAGAAAACAAGTTTGAAAATGGTTATAGTCCAGGACAAAATCTTTTAACTGGTTCTCTATAACCTTGGCTATGATGCCAATCAGTTTTTTTTTTACACCGCTCAAATTTGTGTATGAGCGGAAAGTTGAATTTCGAAGGCGTTACTATAGTTGGGTCAATAACACAAGATCTTGAGATGTCTACTAAACGTGTTGTTTGAAATGATACATTGGATTAACAAAACATATCGTTTCAGTACATAAAGCCCTTGGCTTCAAATTGTTCTGCATTACAAATAATGATTTTGGTTTATAACAATTGTCCCCAAAATGTAATAAGACCCCAAATCTTAAGTGTTGACTCTCAATTTATTGACTCCCAATGTATCTTGGCACTCGTGCCTTATTGACCTGAAAAAACATGCTTAAAACGTCAATATAAGTTGGTGAATTCATAGGTTTATGTAAATCAATTGTTGGACTGCAAGATTTCCAAGTGAAGATTAAGAAACAATGCCAAACATCATAAAATGTTATTACGTTTCATAAGCTCTGGACACCGCAAGTCGGACATTAATGAATGCAATATAAATTTGCCAAAATGTGTCCTCGTGAATGATTGTCTAACCGCAACATCCAAGGTACGACCTTGGTTGCGTTCGTTCCCAGTGATCAGCTAGTCACCCGAACGGGTTGTCAATCCCTAATAGATATATAATAACACATTCGCGCCCACACAATGTAATTCCACAATCACATCTATGCAATAATGTTCATTGATCATGGACATAATGGGTTATGGTAACTTAGGGCAAACACGTAATCAATGGGTATAAAATGTACAACTCTGCGTCCAGTTTGTAAAAACCGGTAGTTTCTGAATGATAATAAAAGATCCAAGTAAGGCAGTGGGTCACACCGTCAAGTACCTAAGGTAAGTACGTCATGTCTTAGTTTACACATTTAATGCTAACGATCGATGTATAAACTAAATTCCATTTTAAGTTTATATATACCGTGATCACTTGTGTGGTGACGCACAAGATTATTGTATTCATAATTCCGATGGTTCTTGAGAAACGTGAAATCATCATTAATAAATATACTTATTTATTAACTTGTTATTAAACCCTTTTAAGGTCCGAATATCTTAATATTCGACCGCTTCGTTAAGTGTTCTATTTGTTCACTTTTGTTTCACAAATATACCCTTAAGTTTCTAGTTATTATACTTTTAGTCCCTAGGTTTATAAATATACACTTTTATATTTTAAACCTTTTAGTTTTGGAAATGACATAATTTGTCCCTTAAGTTTACAAAAAGGTAGTTTAGGTCCTTATAATTACACTTAGATCCCTAAGTTTCAGAATGTTGCAAGAACAGTCCCTGGAGTTATTGAAATTTGAAAAATGACAATTTAATCCCTTGAGTTTCGAAATTTACATTTTTAGTCCCTCGACTTGTGAAAATTCCATTTTAACTCCGAATAAATCCCAACGAGTGGCATTTCATCTTGTTAAGTCCAAATAAGTAATAAAAAGTTGTTTCGGCTAGAGAATAAGCATTTCGAGCTTATTTTGGCTTAACGGGCCTTGTTGGGCCCGTTAAGGTCCGTTTAGCTTTTTAGAGGTCCGTTATAGTTTTAATAAGTCTAAATGTTTCCAATAAGCTCAGTAGGGTCTGTTAAGCTGTAAATAAGCTCGAGGAGCTTATTGTAGCTTATTTCGAGCTTATTGGGCCCGTAAGCCCAACAACTTAAACCCGAAAGATGTTTAGAGTTTTTAGGCTTTTCCTAGTTCATTTCCAACTTGTATTAAGCCGAACAAAGCTAATTTTATTTTAGCTTATTCCAATTAAGCTAATAAGCTAATAAGCATTTCTATTGGGCCGGCTTGGGCCCGTTAAGGGTTTTAAAGGTTTGAGTTTGTTTTCTTTGGGTCCAATACCCCTTCTAGGATTATTAGAAAAGCTTATAGCTGTTTTGTGAAAGGTAGCTAGTGTGAGCTTATTTTAATTTGCTTTTCGAGGCTTGATTCGAGCTTATCCGAGCTTATTGGGCCTGCTAGCCCAATAACTTTAACCCGAAGACACCAAGAGGTCTATGATGAGTTCGATAAGCCCTTTTGACCTCTTAATAAGCTCATAGGACTTATGATAAGCTCGTTGAGCTTATTGTCACTTACGGGCCCCACTATTGGGCCTGTTGGGCTCGATAGATTACCCCGATGAGGGTTTTAGTGGTATCGGGCTTTCATCTTTTCAAGTCCAATAGCTATCTTAGTCCATAGTAAATCTTATAAGTCGCTTAAGCTCATAAATAAGCCGTCCTAGCTTATTCGTGGCTTATGGGTCTTGTGGGCTCACAAAGATGGGTCGCGTAGTCCACTAAGGGTCCGAATGGTTTATTTTGCGCTGTTTATGGTTTCCGTATAGATCGTTCTAGCAGACCAAAATAAATGTGTCTAACCCGTTTCTTAATCGCGGATCCATAAATGCAACGTTTTTAAATGTCGAAATATTATGTTTTCACACCCCCACGTCGTGTTTACAACAATAGTTTTACGTATAGTTATTTATATTTTCATGCTTAGGTTATAGGTTACGTTGAATTCACTAGCTTGTCCCTCACCATTATTGTTCATGTGATTTAACGAGCCCTTGCCCACACAAATGAAATCATACGCCACAATAGACACGCACCCTTTATACATTACGCGACATACGCTTAACAAATCAAAAGAAAAAGATATTATGAAACGTAAAGTGTTGTCGTGACTTACAAGGGTCCTATAGCCTATAGATGGAGGAGTGGCGCGTCGTTGTCCATTTCCCTAGCTCGTATAACCCTTGCGTGACAATCTTAGTGCTTATAGGCTCGAAGAATAAAGAAGCGGGTGGTGTTTGCTTGCGGTTTGTATCCCGAACAGAAAGAAGAGAGCGTTTGAGGCGTATGGGAGTTAACAAGAGTGTCAAATGGTGAGGCTAAGTGAGTATTTATAGGCATTATGCTAGTTAACTTTCCTAGTCACATAAACAAAACCAAACCGTGCCCTAAGAAGTGGTTTTGTGAAGTTCTAGTTGATTACTCATGGTTTTAGGCTAAACCACTCAAGTACAATCTTTAATTGCTTAGGTGATGTACAAGATTGTGTTAGATTAGGCAAATCTCAAAGATTGGTGCATATACATGCATATGCCGCGTCTAAACCAAAACAAAAGGAGTCAAGCAAGTCATTATCCAATGTGTAATTTCCCTTAGGAGACCATTAGTACCCATACTAATTACCAAGGAAATGTACATGTACTTTTAGGATCCTTAGTAAGATTTTAGTATTTGGTAAAAATCACTTAGGACGATTTTTAGGTGAGTTTACTTGCCCGAATTCGGAAATCAAGTGATATAGACACAAGATTCTATTTAATTTTGTGTCTAGGCATTAAATACGGGTATTGGTTTGAGTCTAGGTAAGTCTAGGTATTTCCGGGGTACGTCTAAACGTATTTTATCGCGAAGCGTAACCCTTTTACGTGACCAATAAAAATAAAATACGCAAAGTACGTAATTTTCTTCTTAATAATTATTTCTTACTTGGTTGATGTAAACCTTAATTTATTTGATGACCGCTTACATTCATTGATTATTTTTAGTCTACGCGATTTAGCTTAGAAGTAAACATTAAAAGTAAACGCATATCGGACTAAAATAATTAGTGATCATTAATAGAGTCGCACAATGACATGAAAAATGAGAAATGTTACATAGACCACTACTGCCCCACTTATCATGAACCGTCAATCTCTTGACTGAAGGACCGGTCGAGGGAGCGCGAGTGTTATAAATAGATCTATTAGGATTAATTATCCCTATCCGGGTGAGTAGCGCTCACTACCCACGGGGTGTCGATATAAATGCGATATTAATACCAAGAAGTGTCGACTTAAGAAAGGTAGTCTTGGTCAGATACCTCGGCGAGGCTTGTTTCAACATTTAGCAATATACTATTGCTATAAACGTAATTTAGGCTTCGGTGTCATGTCTTAGCGCAACGTAATATACCTTTTTATGTGAGTTCTTGTATTTGTTGAACTGTCGCATAAGTGTTGACATTCTTGGAGGTCCCCACTGGATTAACAATCATTCGTTTGAACTAAACCTATGAATTCACTCAACTTTATGTTGACGTTTTAAGCATGTTTTTTCTCAGGTGCTTAGCATGGATGCTGTTGATTGACTTATGTGGAGTCTATATGCCTGTACCGGTTTACAAAGATTTATCTATGTTTTGAATACCGTTGTTGAACTTATTTAAGCTTCCGCATTTTTAACTTTGAATCTTTTAAATTTAATCGATGTAAAACTTATTATTATTATTTTCAATCTATGCAACGGTGTTTATTTTTAAAACGTACCCTTAGAGGTCGTTCTTTATGCTTTGTACTTGAGATGATCAATCAAGTCACGCCTCCGGACACGTGTTCCGTCCAGGCCCCGTCTGGGGGTGTGACAGTTTGGTATCAAGAGCCAAGGTTATAGAGAACCAGGTAGTATAAACTAGGCTGGACTATAACCAGTATGTGATCCTACGTGATTATGTGTCTTACGTGATCTTACATAGTACGTATACATAACTAAGTGCTACGTAAATAATATATACGTATTAAAATATAAGTATATTCTAATATTTCTCCCAGTATTTCTTTACTTATCCTCTATATGACGTGCTTGATGACTCACTCATTCATTCATTCATTTTGCATTCATCCAGTTACCCATTCACCTATTCATATTGTTGCATCATGCATGGTTGATATAAAGATGATTTATATGAACTTTGCTTGTGCAGGTCATGGCTATTTCAGTTATCTTAGTTTCTTTGGATTCATTATAGCGTGGGGACACCTGCTGGACGAGTTATCTTGTTCGGTACTATCCCTACCACTATTCCTGAAATCCAACCAGTTATTGACTCCTCTTTGCCTACTCAGACTGACAACCAGTGTTACCCACTGAGAAACTATCATAGCACCTACTTTACCACCATCCCCAGATTATACACAGCTTCTCCTGATTTACTCACCTGCTTATTTGATTTGAGTCTAATCCATCAGAGGATAACCATCTCTGGACCATATACCACCAGTACCAGCTACCTATCCATTTTTATCATCGGGATGATGATCCCCACCGAACAGTGTTCACCAGATTATACATCATCACCTTCCCTGATGATACACCTTTCACTGAGATTACATGCTTCTACCTAGAGATTCTTTCATAACCCGTCGTTTAGTTATGATTCTAGATCTGGACATCCTCATTCATTATGTTAGACCATTACAATGCTACTAATCTAATGGGCGGTACACATGATGACCCGCAAAGGAAGAGGGTTGGGACCGTTACCCATCTCGTCATTGCTGAGATACATTATGCGATCATTCTTCTTCAGATCATCATCAGAGGCCATCATTGATTTTCATTCGGTTGCTTCATTCTGATTCTTCTGCGAGAGCACCCATTATCAGATCATTCTTCACCAGATTTACCGAGTACTTCTGCGGGGCTATCTCGCAAGAGACGTAGGTCCCCTATGACATATGTACCTGCATTACCACTTGTATCCGGAGCTTTATCTCCTGTCCATGCTGATTTGATACCATCGCCTAAGAGATTTAGGGATTCTGGTTATTCGACAGATGTAGAGGTTGATCCTAGAGAGACTAGTTTGAGGGATGGATGCTATTGTCTAGGGATAGTGATGAGCACCTCATTTAGTGCAGGTGGAATAGTGATCCAGAGATTTCAGGCAGAGAGATTGACGTGGTGTTTTGCTTTAAGCAGATGCTCTTAGGGATAGAGGGATTGAGGCTAGAGTTGTAGTTGAGGCTGTTGATCGAGATGAGACAGAGACGGGTGTAGAGGGCCCGGTTGAGGTCAGAGTTGAGAGGGTTACGATCCTGTTGTTGCCAGGTGGATATTCCTGAGCTATCAGGCCGGGAGCAGTAAAGGTTACGTATGAGACATTGGGAGATTTGGTTAAGAGGTTCCATGATCACATCAGGCTCATCATAGTCCATCGTATAATAGATATTGGGGAGTCAGAAGCAGAGCTAGGGGACCATACGATTTGTTGGGGTTGAGTCAGCAGTTATTGCTTTGACTGAGAGGATTGCTGAGTTAGAGAGGGATAACAGGAGGCTTAGAGGCACTGCGAGTGTTGAGAGTCAGAGAGTTGACCGACTCCAGCGCGGCATGTCACGTATGCAGAGAGAGTTGAGGCAGATGCGACGACTTCGATTTTATGATCGAGTGAGAGTTGGCAGACTTGAGAGGTGTGCTAGGAAGCACATGGGCTACCGTCCTTAGAGATGTTCGTTAGCATTGCAGCATTGAGTAGTAGCGTTTAGTGATGACCGTAGTGTTAGAACTCGTATTTTCTGTATTTTAAAACGTTGTGATGTAATCACTTATGTTCGATGATATGAAATTGATATTTATCTATGATATGATGTCATGATTTGATTTACTTATGCTCTTGTGTCATGCATTATGGGATTTCCGTGAATACGTATTTTGATCGTGTATTTTTTTTATGTGATTAACCGTAAATTTTATTTAATGCCGTTAGTAATCTCGCATTACCTAGAAACCTTACCAAGCGTTATATTGTTGTGTTGTAGGAAGATGCCTAGCACCCGATCTGGAGCGTCCATGACTCGTGAGGAGTTTGAAGAATTGGTTAGCTTTCTGCGACCGTAAGTAAGTGAAGTAGATGGAGGCTCGTGAAGCCGCCAGGACCCTTGAACCCCTGAATGAGAATGTGGATGAACTAGAAGGCGAGAACGGAGGAAATGGAAATGGAGGAAACAGAGGAAATGGAAATGGAGGGAATGGAGGAAACGGAAATGGAAACAGAAATGGGAATCATGGTATGAACTATGGAGGTTTCATGCCAGTGGCTAGAGAGTGCACTTTCCAAGACTTCCTGAAGTGCAAGCCACATAATTTCTCAGGAACTGAAGGCGTTGTTGGATTGACCCGCTGGTTTGAGAAAATGGAGACTGTGTTCAATATCAGTAATTGTCCACTGAAGTATCAAGTGAAGTATGCTACATGCACACTGCAGGACAGTGCTTTGACCTGGTGGAACTCTCATAAGAGGACCATTGGTGTTGAGGCTGCATATACCATGAATTGGGTTGGCACTAAATGAAGTTGATAAAGAAGTGTATTGTCCAAGGAATGAATCCAGGAAGATGGCGACTTGAATTATGGAATTGACCGTGAAAGGAACGATTGACTCTTACAATCAAAAAAGGTTTAAAGAATTGATTTTGTTGTGTACCTAGAATGGTTCCTGATGAAGAAGACATTGTGGAAAGGTTTATTGGAGGTTTACCGGACAACATTCAAGGAAACGTGATTGCTGCGAATCCAGCCAGACTCCAGGATGCTATACGCATTGCTAACCAATTGATGGACAAGAAAGTCCAGGGTTATGCTGCAAGGAGTGCTGAGAATAAGAGGAGGATGGAAAGTAATCTAAGGGATAACCGTGGACAGCAACCGCCGTTCAAGAGGCAAAATACTAGTGGGCAGAATGTGGCCAGAGAGTTAATACGGCTTGGGAGGAACAATGAAAGAAAGGGATATGCTGGGCCACTACCCTACTGCAATAAGTGCAGGATGCACCATGAAGGGTTGTGTACTATGAGGTGTGGAAACTGTAAGAAGGTTGGACATCAGACTAGGGATTGTAGGGCTGCTATTGCTCCAAACACTCAGAGGGCTCCAGTTGGAAATCAGCAGGGTATTATTTGTTATGAGTGTGGAAGACCAGGACATTTCAGGAAGGATTGTCCTAAGTTGAGGAATCAGAACCATGGATCCAGACAAGGATACAAGAATGAAACAAGACTGGAATACCAGACTGGAGGTAACGAACTACGGCGAGAGATTTATGCCATTGTTGGAGGAGAATAAACCCTGATTCAACGTTGGTCACGGGTACGTTTCTTCTCAATAACTGTTATGCTTCTATGTTGTTCGATTCGGGTGCCGATAGAAGTTTTGTGTCGACTACCTTTAGTGCTTTGCTTGATGTTACACCAACCACTTTAGACATAGTTATGCCGTAGAACTTGCCGATGGAAGAATTTATCAGAAAAGAACAAATATTGTTCTTAGAAGGTTGCCACGTTAGTGACTATTAGGTCCATCCGTTCTACATTAGATCTCTAATGCCCGTAGAGCGTTGGTAGTTTTGATGTCTTTTTAGGTATGGATTCGTGGTGGCATAAATACCACGCTTGCTCGATTTTGTGATGAGAGGTTGTTCGTATTCCTTATGGAAATGATGGTGTTGATAATCCGAGTGATAGTTGCGATAGTTGAGGATAGTAAGTTGAATATCATATCGTGCACGTTCAGACCCCAAAAGTTATATCGGAGAAAGGATGTCATAGTTTATCTGGCATCAGGTTTACAAATCCAAAGAAAGGCTTGAGGATATTAAAAGTCAGAGAAAAGCGACTTGAGGATGTGCCAATCGTACTGAGAATTTCCAGAAGTCTTTCCAGAAGATTTGCCTGGATTACTGCCCCGCTAGTCAAGTTGATTTCAAATCGACTTAGTCCTGGTGCGCACTTGTAGAGCCGGAGGCACATATCGATTAGCACCAGCCGAAATGCAAGGAGTTGTCTACTCAGTTGCAGACTTTCTGAGTAAAGGGTTTATAAGTCCGAGTTCCCTCACCCGGGGAGCGCAGGAGTGTTTTGTTTGTTAAGAGGGGTGGTGGGGGAAGAAAGATGGTTCTTTTCGGATGTGTATCGACTATCGTGAACTGAACAAGCTTACTGTGAAGAACCGATACCCACTTCCAAGAATCGACGATTTGTTTGATCAATTGCAAGGGTCAAGAGTCTACTCTAAGATCGACCTGAGATCTGGTTATCATCAACTCAGAGTTCGTGAGGAAGACATTTCAAAGACAGCATTTAGGACCCGCTATGGTCACTACGAGTTCCAAGTAATGCCGTTTGGTTTGACTAACGCACCAGCAGTTTTCATGGACTTGATGAATAGGGTGTGCAAACCATATCTGGATAGATTCGTGATTGTATTCATCGATGATATTTTGATCTACTCCAAAAGCAGAAAGGAGCATGAAGGACATCTTAAGTTGATCTTGAATTTATTGAAGAAGGAAGAATTGTACGCCAAGTTCTCAAAGTGTGAGTTTTGGCTGTCGAAGGTACAATTTCTTGGTCACGTGATTGATAGTGAAGGCATTCACGTTGATCCCGCGAAGATTGAGGCAATCAAAGATTGGGCGTCACCCAAGACACCCACCGAGATTCGTCAATTTCTAGGTTTGGCCGGTTACTACCGATGATTTATCGAAGGCTTTTCAAAAATCGCTAGACCTATGACGAAACTGACTCAGAAGAGCGTGAAGTTTGAATGGGGAGAAAAGGCAGAAGCTGCATTCCAGTTGTTGAAGCAAAAGTTGTGTAGTGCGCCGATTTTGGCTTTACCAGAGGGAAGTGAGAACTTCGTGGTATATTGCGATGCTTCGCATAAAGGGTTGGGCGCGGTTTTAATGCAGAGAGAGAAGGTCATAGCTTACGTATCCCGCCAACTCAAGGTTCACGAGAAGAACTATACCACACACGACCTAGAGCTTGGTGCATTAGTGTTTGCTCTGAAAATGTGGAGACATTATCTGTACGGTACCAAGTGCGTTGTGTTCACTGATCATAAGAGTTTGCAACACATTCTCGACCAGAAGGAGCTGAATATGAGGCAAAGACGTTGGTTAGAATTGTTGAGTGACTACGACTGTGAGATCCGATATCATCCAGGAAAGGCGAACGTGGTGGCTGATGCCCTGAGTCGAAAGGAAAGAAGCAACCCGCTACGAGTTCGAGCCTTGGTTATGACTATAGGGTTAAACCTTCCTAAGCAGATTTTGAGTGCTTAATCGGAAGCCAAAAAGGAAGAGAACTTTATTAATGAAGATTTGTGTGGCATGATTAACAAGTTAGAACCTCGCGCTGACGGAACGTTATGCTTAAACAATCCAAGTTGGATTTCGTGTCTTGGTGATTTAAGGGCCTTGATTATGCATGAGTCGCATAAGTCGAAGTATTCCATCCACCCTGGATCGGATAAGATGTATCAGGACTTAAAGAAGTTATATTGGTGGCCCAACATGAAAGCAGAAATTGCCACTTATGTCAGCAAGTGTTTAACATGTGCAAAGGTTAAGATAGAATATCAGAAACCATCTGGTTTGTTGGTTCAACCAGAGATCCCATAATGGAAATAGGAGAATATAACAATGGACTTTGCGACTAAACTGCCGAGGACAGCGGCTGGGCAAGACACGATTTGGTGTAATCGTTGGGGATCACCCGTCTCACTAAGTATGCTCATTTCTTGCTTATGAGATAGGATGACAGTTAGAAAAAATTGACGAGACATACTATGAAGGAAGTAGTCTCAAAAGCATGGAGTGCCTGGTTTCGATCATCTCTGATCGCGATGGAAAATTTACCTCAAATTTTTGGGATAGTCTTTACCATAAAGCATTAGGTACTCGATTGGATATGAGTACAGCTTACCACCCAGAGACCAATCGTCAAAGTGAGAGAACCATTCAGAGTTAGAGGATATGTTACGTGATGTCTAGTACTCGCTTTGGAAAAGGTTGGGATAAAACTTACCGTTGGGTTAGAATTCTTCATTAACAGCAGTTACCATACCAGCATTAAGGCTTGCTCCGTTTTGAAGGCATTGTATGGGAGCAAAATTTTTTGTATTTCTATTGTTAAGATATGTTTCGATCACACATCTGCTGGGCTGAAGTGGAGGACAGTCAGCTCACTGGCCAGAGATCATCCTACGAGACAAACTGATGAGAATAGTTCAAAATCAATGAGACATATCAAGCCGCCCGTGATAGTCAAAAAGAGCTATGCCGATGTCAGAAGAAAACCTCTTGAGTTTCAAGTAGGAGATAAGGTCATGTTGAAAGTGTCTCCTTGGAAAGGAGTGATACATTTTGGCAAACGGGGAAAGCTGAACCCTCGTTATATTGGACCTTTTAAGATCATTGCCAAAGTAGGAAACCGTTGCTTTATCGTCTAGAAACTTCCTGAGAGGTTGAATAGAGTTCATAGTACGTTTATCATCTCGAAGTTGAAGAAATGCATGGTTGATGAACCGCTTGCTATACCATTGGATGAGATCCAAGTTGACGACAAATTGAATTTCATCGAAGAATATCGAGATTATGGCAACCGTGGAAGGTCACGCGTTTGAAGCAGAGTGTATTTGATTGTCAAAGTGCGGTGGATCTCCAGGATGAGGTCATGAGTTCACCTGAACGTGAAAAGCATCAAAATGCAAAAGAATACCCGCACCCCTATTCACCAACTCTGCACACGCTGCAGAGGTTGCGTCTAAGCTTTGAGCAAAGCTTCTTTAACGGGGAAAGATGTGGAAACCCGAGAATTTCCGTTCATAAGTTAGACGTTCCGTGTTAGTAATTGAATTTTTAAAGTTTCGTTTAGCTTTTTCGTTTAACCGGGAAGTTGTCTGTTTCGTTGTTATCTGGAATGTCTCGGGAGCGAACCGGGACCACCAAACGTTGTAGTATTTTGGTAATATCAGCAATTTTATGTTTTTTAAGCAATATTTAAAAATTTCATAATTTTTGGTACGATACGTTATACCTCGTTTCGTTACTTGCGTTATCCGTGTTTTACCTAAACTATAAGCTTAAACATGCAAGACTTGGAAATTAAATCATTTTGGGAGCACTAGCAACAAAGATTATAAAAATAAAATGGTCCCCCCCTCCTTTCTTAATATTTCGGTGCAAGCAAACAAACCAAGAACTTTGTGGACAAGTTTTGAATTCAAAATGGAATGAGACAAGCTTGAATCACATGATATAAACTAGCTAGAACCTCATTGGTGGATCATTTTGGTCCCCCCATCCCACTCTTGTCTCTATATTCGGTACACACACACACACCTTGAGTGTGTGAAGTAAACTTTGTAATATATAACATTGTTACTAGTCATTTGTTCATTTACATACACACACACTTTACATTTGAGCTTCTCTTTCTCTCTTGTTCATCTCAAAACCCACGAAAATATTCAAACACCAACCAAACCCATTTATTTTTCATCTTTGATCAAAAACACTTGAAGATTTATTGAAGGTTTGATCATTTGTATCATCCGGGTATTTGTTAAACAACATTTGGGTTGTTATAAATCTTTGTTCATCATCCAAATCTTCTAGTTTTTGTAAGTCTTCAAATTCTTAAACAACTTGTACTTTTATACTTCTCATGATGCATACATACTAGTTGTTAAATATAATTTGGTAAAAACAATGGTTTAAAAAACATACATAAACCCTAAAAAGTGGGTGTTCATATATTTCGAACCATACATAAATAAATATAAGGAAATCTTAGTTTTGTGATCGTGGTTATTTTTGTGTAATAAAAATGATATGCTATAGTTCATTTTGTTTGACTTGTGTTTAACAAGCTTGTGGAAAGCTTATTTAATTATTTGGAGCTTATTAGGGCTTATATATATATTTCGGCACAACAAAGAAATAAAGAAAGATTTATTGTTTAGCTTATTTTGTTTTGACATATATTTTGTTAGCTTATTGTCTAGCTTTTTGTGAAAGGACAAATGATAAACTTATTCGGCTCAAATAAAATAGCATCGATATAGTTCTATTAGGGCCTTAAAGCCGTCGTTACCAATACAAAGACCCAACACTATGGATCATCGTGAAGCTCATATGGTTTGGGCTTATATACTTGACCTTATTGTGCAGACTTATTGATAGGCTTATCTTGAGGTCACGTATTTATTACTTAGTATTTTGCTTATCGGATTAAATGGATAAGTAAAACTACCTTTTCGGACGTAAACGGGCCAATGGCCCAAACAATATATGCAAAAAACAAAGATAAATGTACGGTGTAGTTTATTGGATAAGTTCGTGAGTGACTTATTTAATAATGTACGATTTAGATGTTTTACGTTTAATTATTTTTAGACGTCGAACGTTACAATTAATAATGGATGTGATGACGAGTAAATTGTAAATATGGAAAGTGGTTTGAAAGTGGTATTAAATTAAAGTCTACGACTTTGGAAAACGTGTAAACACGAACGGGTCATGCCGAAATTTTGTAAAAATCTTTATACTTAGAAACTATTTGGAAAAACATAAATAACGAAATACTTCGATTAAACTACCTAACTATTTGGAAATATTAAATGATAAATAACAAGTTACTTATGTATTAACAATAACAAATATAATATCTATATAAGTAATATAATATTATATATGTACGTTTCGTAAAACTCGATCACTAACATTTTTAAATATGCAACTAACGTTTGCTAAAAATGACAATGAACGTGCATGCATCAATGTAGTACAATAACCTTCCGAGTCTAAATCGAAACCCATATTCTTTTAGGTCATACCCGTGTACCGCCGTTCATTCCAAGTGACCATACTTTTGACGTATACTCTTTACCTTATCATCAAGGTGAGTTCATAGCCCCACTCTTTTACTCGTTTTGAATAAATGTTTTATAACTTGGGGTGAGAAACATTGCTTGCTTTTAAAACTGGACACAAGTACTTTGCGTGAGATTTTCCCTGTTTACGTGTTGCCTAAGTAGCGTTTAGACCACTACTGCCCCACTTATCATGAACCGTCAATTTCTCGACTGGAGGACCGTTCGGTGGTCGAGGAGGGGGCCCGCGAAATGTTATTAATAGATCAATTAGGGATCTTAATTATCCCCTATCCGGTGAGTAGCACTCATACCCACCGGTGGGTGCCCGATAAACGGATATATACCATGTCGAACTTAAGAAGGTAGTCTTGGTCAGATACCTCGGGGGGCTTGTTTCAACCTAGCAATATATTGCTATACAAGTTAATAGCTTTCGGGTGTCATGAGCCTTGACTAACGTAAATACCTTTTTATGTGAAGTTGTATTTGTTATAACTGTCGCATACGTGTTGATAACTTGTGGTCCACTATAATAACGTTTGAACTAAACCTATGAATTCACTCAACTTATGTTGACCGTTTTAAGCATATTTTTCTCAGGTGCTTAGACAAGGTGCTGTTGATGACTTATATGAAGTCTATATGCCTACACCAGTTTACCAAGAGAATTTATCTACGTGTTAATACCGTTGTTGTACTATTTAAAGTTCGCATTTTTAACTGAATCTTTTGAATCTTAAATCGATGGTAAAACTTATTATTTATTATTTTTTAATAATTGCAACGGTGTTTATTTTCAAAAACGTACCCTTAGAGGTCGTTCTTTTTATGCTTGTGTATTGAGATGATCAATTAAGTCAACGACTCCGGACAAGTGTTCCGTCCAGGCCCGTCTGGGGAAGTGTGGGACACTTTGTTGCCAATAGACCTTCTTCCCAAAAGGCAAAATCTACAAGTATCCAAACTTTCTGTATCTCAAACTACAGCAATTCTTCTTGCATAGCATCAACCCAGCTTTCATCTTCAAGAGCTTCTAAAATCTTCTTCGGTTCATGTTGAGATATGAAGCAAGCAAATAGACAGTGCTGGAAGTCCTTATGATTATTTCTCCTTTGCTTTTGAACATAGCTAACAAAAGCATGGGCTCCAGAACTTTTGTGGAGTTTGCTTCTTGTTTGAACTGTCGAGGTTGGATCTCCTAATATAAGTGCTATAGGATAAGAGGAGTGAATCCTTGATGTGGGAATAGGACTAACATTCACAACAGTTTCCAAGTTTGTGAAGTCAGCCACTGCACCCTCATCATCATAAGATGAAGTAGTAAAAATACCATCAGTAGTATTTTGATAAATATCCTCAAGTGGAGGTATTTCTGAATCATCTTCTTCAGGATTTGTTGGATCAGAAAGAGATAGTCCCTCATAAGGACTGGCAGTACTAACTGGTATGCTAACAGTATTAACTAGGTTAGTACTGCTAGCTTTAGCTGGTGTGCTAACAGTACTAAAAATGTTAGTACTGCTAGGCTTAGCAGCTCCTTCTTGAATAATCAAGTTCTCAGTTTCTTGTGCAAACTGCTTCCTGAGAGCTTCAGCTTCCTCATTAGCTTCCTTTTCTTGCCTCTTAAGTCTTTCAAGTTCATCCATAAAGACTTGTTCTTCCTCTCTTGGACCATCTCTCTTTTCATCTGTCTTTAAATCAGGAGTGATTGTTGAAGAATAAGAAGGCCATATTGGCAGTACAAAACAGTCTTGAGCAGATTCATCTTCTTTGTCAGAATCCCCTGCATCAATAATCTCTTCTGTACCTGCATTTTGGTTAGCTTCTTGTTGACCTGCATGTAGGTTAGCTTGATTCTCTGAACTAACAGGATGATAATTCATAGAATCAGTTAAATAATCAAGATCAAAAAGCCAAGTTGGTCCTTTTCCTGCAACATTTGGTTTGTTCTCTAAGAAGGTGATGTGCAGGTTTTCTTCAACTCTTTTGGTTTCTAAATTGTATACCCTAAAAGCCTTGCTTTGTAGAGAATACCCAACTAAAAACCCTTCATCTGATTTTCCAGCAAACTTGCCAAGGTGGTCAATGGTATTCAAGATGGTCACATGGCACCCAAAAGGTCTTATATAACTTATAATTGGTATCTTACCAGTTAAAAGTTCATAAGGTGTCTTATTATGAGGCTTGGTCACTAATACCCTATTTAGAACATAACAAGCAGTACTAACTGCTTCAGCCCAAAAAGTGTTAGGTAAAAATGAATCTGCAAGCATGGTCCTTGCAGCCTCAATAAGGGTCCTGTTCTTTCTCTCAGCAACTCCATTTTGTTGTGGAGTTCTGGCATTACTGTATTCCCTCTTGATCCCCTTTGACCCACAGAATTCAATAACATCCTTGTTCTTAAATTCTGTACCATTATCACTTCTAATGGTCTTAACTTTTTGATTCAATTGGTTCTCTATCTGTCTTATAAAGTCCTTAAGGATTGCACTAGTTTCATCCTTAGTTCTTAAGAAAAATACCCAACTAAACCTGCTAAAATCATCAGTGATTACAAGGCAATAGGTCTTATGGTTCAAGCTCCTTACAGATGTAGGTCCAAACAAATCCATATGAAGAAGTTGTATTTGTAAGGATGGCTTATAGAGTTTAATGTGTGGCCTTTAATAATGAGGCTTGTGTTGCTTTCCTTCCTGACAGCAACACAAGTGTGGTCATTTCAAAATCTTTGAAGGAAAACCTCTTACAAGGTTTCCTTTACACACGTTTTGTTTTAGTTTTTTTGAAATTAACATGACCCAACCTCCTATGCCATTTGTTAGATTCATCAGTTGTAGCCTTTGCAATTAAACAAGCCAATCCTCCTGAAGGAACAATGTTCTCTAAATTGAAACTGTACATATTGTTTTGTCCAGGGATTTTAAGTAATACTTGATTTTCATCAGGTAACTTAAATTCAGGAGACAAAACAAAACATTCAGAGTCAGTAAATAGAACCTTGTTCTTTTTGTCACATATTTGTGACACAGAAAAGAGATTGAAAATGCTTGAAGTTCTTTACAAAGCATACATCCAAAATCTAACTTACCCAGTTAATTTACCTTTACCAGTGAATATAAACCATTACTGACCTCCAAAAGCAACAAGGCCACCATTAAAGTCTTGAAATTCAGCAAGGTAGGCCTTGTTTCTAGTCATGTGCCTGGAACATCCACTATCAACAATTCCTTTATTCTTAGAGCTCTACGAGTATAATCCTGCACATTAAAAGAACAAGATATTATATTCTCTTAGGGACTACCCAAGCGTTTGGGCTTGAGTCTGCCTATGTGAACTCTTGAAAGTGTAACGTATTTTCTAATACTAGGATCTACATTGTATTGGATCCTCATGGAATCTTTGTGGGCTCCAATTATAACCTGCTGAAGGCTTAACAGTAACTTCCTTTTCCCCCCAGCAGTACAGCTTTGCAATTACCTTAGCATTATTAACCTTTTGTTTTGAAAAATCTGTTCTAAGTTACTGTTGTCTTTTTGAAAGGCCTTGATGAATGGTGAATGAGTTTTTGTAAAAACACATTTTCCTGGTCTAAACTCTATTCACAATGGGCTTAACAATATTAACTTTCATGGCAGTACTAGTTAGTACTGTCTGTCTGTTAAAACTTTGCCTAGCAGTACTAACATTTTAGTACCTGCTAGCACTAGCAGTAATTAACGGGAAATTTTACAGTTTCTAGTTAGTACTACTGAAGGAACACAAATTGGTTTTGTTTATTCACCACTTTGACATTATTCCAACACATTATTTAACTCAGCTTTCTTGTCATCCTCTCTCAAAAAAATCACTATCATCTAATTAAATGATAACCATACCACATACAAAACAGCTCTTATAGTAAAAACCCATTACCCCAAATCTTTCTTGTCAACTTTAAGGTTTTGAACTATGTGTAACTGTCTCTTAACATTTTCCCTAGGAGTTTTTTACTTGCTGGTTAGACAAAACAGGTGCTTTCTTGTTGTTTTGTTGTATTAGACACATACTCATCTTCACTATCTGATTCATACTCCTCAATGATAAGATGCATCAGAAGACAACCTTAGGTTGACATTTCTAAGTTAGAATCATTGACTACTGTGATAAGACACTAATTCAGAGGGTTCTACACTAATGTTAGAATTTACAGGTATCAAATCATCTTGATGTGATTCAGACAATCACTCATGGCGGGGTAAAGTTGCATTTTGGACCTATGTAAATTGTGTGTAATCACTTCAATTTCAGGTCTAGAGGCATAATAATTTCCACTGTCATGGGTGGAAGGGTACAAGCATGCATATCCATTCTGTATAACAAACCTATCATACAAATGTTGGTTTTTTATCTCACTCTCTTTATTCATAAAAACACTCTGCAACACTTCATTTTCATAGCTCAAAATACCATCATATCTGTGATCCCCATACCAGCCTAAACTTATTTATAATCACTCATTTGGTTCACTTAGCAGTTTACTAAGATTCCTTAGAAGAATTAATGGCCATTTTCTACTTTAGAGCCTGTAAAACTTCTTTCCTTTTTGAGATTCTGCTAAATAAATTTTCTTTTGGTACTGTCGAGAACATCTGTTTTAATTCATCTAATCTCTTTCATAAAACTTTATCTTTTGGTTCATAAACCAAAGTTGTCCTTTTGATGAGCAACTAAGCTGTGCATCAACTTTCTTAAGTACCTTGAAATATGCTTTATTTCTATGCTTGCATACTAAGATTGTTCTCATCTGAGCATCATTACATTTTTTAATATTAGCAAGTAAGACTCTTCTTACACTTATTTGAACAATGAAATTACCTCTGTGTCCTGAGTTGCTGGACTGTTGCAAGCCAACAAAGCATAAATCTTCCAATCTTCTTAAAATGATTTGTCCAATCTACACCTGCTCGCTCAATTGGCACCAATGCTTTAGAATCTCCTGCTGTCCAGTTCTGCTCCCATCCTTGTGTCCAAAATTCCATGCATCCCTCCTCCTGTTATCTTGAGTTCCCTTGATTCTACACTCTCTAGCAAAATGCCCTGTTTTGTAGCAATTGTAGCATTCCACTTTGGTTTTATCAAAGCCAATAGGTTCTTTTGCATCAAATTTTATCTTTCTACCAGTCTTCTTGTAAAACTTTTTCATTCTCATTGAGATCATGGCCACTTGCCACTTCAAGTCCATTTCTTCAAGGTCATATTCATCAATCTGTTCCAAGTCCTCATGATCCAGTTGAGGGCAACTTGATTGATTAGCAAGTAATGAGTATGATGAAGTTTGTTCATACTTTGAGTTTTGACCAGAAAGATTAGGAACACAATAAGCGGTACTAACTTCATTAGTACTGCTAGTGTTCTCAGAGACAAAAGCTACATTTTGCAGGCTAGAGGATGATGCAGTAGAGCCTTTTATATCACTCTCAAAGACTCTTAGATTATTGTACAAATCATCAAAACTTAGACTGTCCACTCCTGGTTTGGTCCTCATTATCAAGGAAACTTGTGACCAGGCAGAAGGTAGAGATCTTAGAAATTTTTGATTTGCATCCTCAGTAGATACACCTGCTCCATGAATCTCTAACTGACTCATGAGACTTTGGAACCTGTCATAGCCTTTGTGAAGCCCTTCTGTGTTGGATACAGAAAATCCTTCAAACTGTTGCTTCAAGATATACTTCTGCATTTTCTTAGATTTGTCATTTCCACCAAATCTATATTGATTGGCATCCCACATCTTCTTTGGCAATAGTCATTATGGAACTTAGCAGATGATCTTCTGGTAGGGGTCCATAAGCAAGGTGTCCTTGCTATCTCTCTCATTTCCTGGCTCAATCCTCTCTAACAGTTCTAGAGGCAAAAACCTTAATTGTCCTTGAGTATCTGTATGATTGATACAGGACCATTTCCCATTTTGTATAACCTCCCAGATTGGAATAGTCCTGTATGGCCAATAGTGCTACCATTTTCATAGCCCATATATCATAATCAACCTTTTTTGAGAATAGGCAGCTTGATGTTTGATACTGTATTCGGATTTGTGGGTTGGTGTTTTTGAGATGATGGTGGTGGGGTGGTAGGTGGTGGTGGAATTTCATCTTTGATGCAGACATGTTTAGTTTTGAAGGATGAAGGTTTATAACTGGATTAGAATGTTTTCTTCTTATACAGGAGTTTTCTTACAGGCTCTGATAACCAACTTGTGAGTCCCTTGTTAAATAGATCCTTTGAGCCTCTATTAAGGATGATAGCCAAGATGTATAAATACAGTTGACTATGTAGAAACACTGATTATGAATACTATGTGTTAATGCGGAATCTTAACACAAGTACTAAGAAAAACAATGAAGAACTAAATAATAACTTCTATTAATCTGCTTTGAATGATTACAGATTACTAACTATTGAGATATGATTTTGCTATGAGATATCTTGAGGTCGTATCTCTAACTATGCCAATAGGAATCCTTTTATAGAACAAGGATAAACCCTAACAGGCTTACAAAACGCATACATATCTTTTCCTAAAATATCTCATACATATCTCTTAAACGGTACTAACTATTTTCTACTATCGGTACTAACTAACTGATCAGTACTTAACATTTTGTACTGTTAGTACTAACTATAACTATCAGTGCTAACTATTTGTACTGTCGGTACTAAGTTAGGAAAACATAAATCCTAACAAGTTATAAGCGAAGAAAGGATAAAAGCCGCCTTTGAAGAGTTCAAGAAATACGAGGATGAACGGGTTAACTCTCGGTGTGCGGAAATGGATGCTCGACTGGACAAACTTAGTATGGATTTTGATGAAGAGTTGTATCAGCACATGTTGACAGCGATCGCGGGTCGCTGCTGGGTCATTGGGCACGGCATGCGCCTTGCCGTTATGAAGTGTGCCGAGTCGTCAGAGATAAGGCGAGCATTTGCTGATGTGGTGTCGACAGGACTTGCCAAAGGTATGAGTGAGGGCCTAAAATACGGTGTAGAGCACGGAAAGGCCGGCCGAGACTTGGCGGATATTGAGGCGTATGCCCAGAGGCCAACAACAAGTTAATCAAAGCCCTCCAGGACTTGAAGGATCTGAAGTATCTGATGGTAGATCAACTGGAGAAGTTAAGGGATGCCCCGATGGAGCTAATCATGGCATCTCTACATTTAGAGAGTGATACCGAGGAAGATGCTCCTCAGTGGATCCGTGACCTCCATCCTAGTACCTCCCAACTAAAAATTCATGTATATCCGGAGGTACGCAATCTTAGAGATCCTTGGGCCATCAAAGAGGAGATATTGCTGGAAGATGCCATTGCGGCTAACGTGAGCCGCGCCAAAAAGAAGAAGAAGTGTCGGGTGGTTTGTCGTACCCATGGGGTCGGTTCCGCCCATCATCCCAGATCTGACGGCGTCCCAGTATCAGCACCTACCGTTGCCCCTCAAGGTCTTGCTATCCTGCTGGCGGATGCTTCTACTCAGACTGAGATATCAAAAGGTGAGGCATCTCCGAGGCTGCTCAGATCCATGTCCTTACCAGCTATGTATAATCTAGATTGGCCATAGTACCGTCTGTGGTACTTTAAACAATATTTCTGTCTGTAATATATCTGCAGATATCCGTGGTTTAACATTGTAATAGATTCACTCCGCTCCTGATATATTTTGTTTGTAATCGCACTTATAGTGTCTTGCATGCTCCGTGGGAGTCTTTCTTATATACCTAACGTCTTAGGTACACGTAAAATAAGGATGCAGAATCCGTGGCCGTTGAGGTTGCAACCCTCTTACATGACAAGCAATTATTAGGGTGCTTAGCCTTTAGATATCTAAAGATATCCATCATATTGGGTATGTACTCTATGGAGTAACAAGTAAATTACACTTAAGAAAGATTCACTTAAAAATATTTCATATAAAGAAGTCGCAGGGTTAGCTAGACCCGCGGGGTTTTATTCATAACTTAAAAACAAAGAGTAGAATAAGAATACACGGATTACTTTATTAAGGGCCCTAAGTAAGACGCAAACTTATCCATGCCGTAACTTAAAGATAACATTTCTTGAGATTGGCTATGTTCCACATCCGCAGAAGGACCGTGCCGTCCATTGACCTTAGTCTGTATGCTCCGTCTCTGAGTGCTTCTGTGACCTCATAAGGTCCTTCCTACTTTGGGCCTAGCTTTCCTCCATCTACGGCATGACTAGCATCATTACTGCGATAAACAAAATCTCCAGGTCTAAAAGTAACACCGCGGACCCTAGCATTGTAATACTTTGTCATTTTCAACTTGGCCTTGGCTTCGCGAATTGCTGCGCGTTCACGACGTTCTTCTAGTAAATCCAGATTTAGCCGTAATTCTTCATCATTGTGTGCGGCGTCCACAACCATGGTGCGGTACGTTGGCATTCCGATTTCCGCGGGTATTACGGCTTCTGTTCCATAAGTCAAGGAGAAAGGGGTATCATCATGACTCGACTTAATCATCGTACGATGGGCCCGCATGACGTGGGGAAGCTCTTTTATACAATTCTTGTTTCCCTCGCCCAGACGGGACTTGATTCCTTCACTCAAGCTCCTATTTGCTCTCTCCATAAGTCTACTAGACTGTGGATGTTTTATTGAGGCAAAGCGCTGTGTGATGTTCAATTTGTCACACCAATCTTTGAATGGGTTATCGCTGAACCGTTTACCGTTACCCGAGACTATTTCTCCCGGAAGGCCGAATCGGCACACTATATTATCCCACACAAATTTCTTCACCTGACTGCCAATTATTGTTGCCACAGCTTTTGCTTCTATCCACTTCGTGAAATAATCCATTGCGACTATCAAAAATTTGAACTTTCCTGGTCCCTCCAGGAAAGGACCGGCTATGTAAATTCCCTACTTGTAGAATGCCATAGAGCCATGATAGGGATTAGCAGCTGTTGGGGGTTCCTTGGCACGGGACGATGTATTTGACAGTCGTTACATGCGCGTATCATATCTTGTGCATCCTGATGCATAGTTGGACAATAATATCCCAATCGCATGTCTTTGGCCACCACGAAACGTGGTCCTGCATGCATACTGCATGACCCCTCATGAATTTCTCAGATCACATAATCCGCTTGGAGTGGTCCAGCACACCTTATTGTTGCTATCGGTGGCTGGACAATTTTGGTAAGAATGACCACCCCCGCAAGTTACACAACATTGCTCGACTGCTTTTACAGGAGCGGGAGCTGGAGTTTGGTTTTTCTTATCGAGAATTAATGCTCTAACCATATCTTTCAGCTCAGCAACATCGGATGAAACTGCTGGGGTAGAAGAGCTCGTACTCACTTTGGAAACAATGGCCTTGCTTCGTGATTGACGAACTTTGGACTTACTCTCGATGATTTTTAGGCATTCTCGAGGCATTTTATCCAGAAAGTTACCACCCGCAGCGGAGTTCAATGAATCTTGATCATTCAAATTTAGGGCATTATAGAATGTATCGAGTTGATGCAATTCTAAAAACCCATGATGCGGGCATCCCCTAAGAAGATCATTGAATCGGTCCCATGCCTCGTAAAATGTTTCATCAAATTTTTGTTGAAATCTTGTGATTTCATTTTGAAGATTTATTGTTTTAGAGGGAGGGAAGAATTTGTTAATGAATTTTGAAACAAGATCATCCCATGTAAGAATCGATCGAGGGGGCTCTTTTTCAAGCCAAATCCGGGCTGCTCCCTCGAGGGAAAATGGGAAAAGCATAAGCTTTATCGACGTACTCGGGACGTTCGGGAACTTTCATCCGTAGAAAAGTGAACTTGTTGAAATATCGGATTGTGGAGCATGTGGTCTTCTTATCATGTCCGAAAAAAGTTGCTTGTTTTGAACAAGATAAAGTAACCATAGCTTGATCTCACAGTTGTTCGCGGTAATGTTCGGGAATAACGATCGCATCCCCCAATCCTCGAAACCCTCGGTGGGTGCTTCGAGTAATTGCGCCATATTACGATTAAACGTCCGAACGAACTATGAGAGGATTGAAAGTTCCTTAGATTGTTTAATTGTTTCTCAAGATTGGGTGATTTAACAGAAGTTTGTCGGACTTGTTGTTGTCGACGTTTACGGGCTTGAGAACGAGTGCGCATGCACAAAATAGAAATATAAAAAGAAAATTTACACTAATTTTTTTTTTGGTTTTTCAATGATTTATTCACAATGTATTTTACCGGACAATGAGATAAGACAACTTCAACCAAATAATCTACTTACTTCACGGTAGCTCTCAAAAAGATAAACGCACAGGTGAGCGGAGGAGTAAGAATAGCGCGAAGCTTATTTCTCCTTTCGGGTCGTAGTTCCTCGGAACAACCCTCCTTATACCTACTTTTTAGTTTGTTTAACCTTTCAAGGTGAGTCGTACGTCGTAAGAGACACAAATGGCAAGTTTTTAAATCTTTTGTTCGAGTTGGGAACCAACAAGTTCACCGGAATTTATTATGATAATACCTCAATTGAGAATATTATATTTTGGTATTTTTACCAACTTGCGAATTTTATTTCTTGATTAAGACATTGTTTTTATATTTTTGGTTTTTCTTTGTTTTTATATGATAATTATACTAATAAAAGAAAATGAAAAATATTTTTGTAATTTTTATATTTTTATAGAAGAAAATATCTACAAATTCAACACAAACTTGTAGTTATATTTTGACAATTTGTGTTGAATTTGTAGTTAGTACTGCTAGCTTTGAGTTAGTACTGCTAGCTTTGAGTTAGTACTGCTAGCTTTAACAAAACACAATGAAACAAGAAATAAGCAAATAGGCTAAAACAGATGTTTAACTACCCCTAATAAGCACTCAGTCATAAGAATAAGCAACTAGAATAAACTAGAAATGGTAAACGAGCAAAAAGCTACAAACTGATAAACTATTGAAATTACTTTGAAAAGGAAAATAAGCTTAACTAATCTCTACTAAAGACAGTAAACGAAAATGGTTTAATCTACTCTAAAAAGCTAAGCAAATCTTAAATAAGCAGAAATGATAAGCTGATAAGCTAAAACGAACTAACAGTACTAACAGTTTTAACTACCAGTAGTAACTTAGAGTTAGTACTGCTAGCTTTGAGTTAGTATTGCTAGTGGAAAATCCCAAAAGAGAACTAGCAGTATTAACTATGGGTTAGTACTGCTAGTTGAAAATACCCCTTAAAGTTTTCACAAATCATTTTTCTTTTTATATTAAGCTGATTTGGTCCTAAATTATTAAAAACAGATTATCAAATAAAAAAATAAGACACTTATAAGCAGACTTCAATCAAGAATAAGAACTTAAATAAGCTGAATCAATCTAACAGTATTAACTAAACATACTACCAGTACTAACTAAGAAAGTGACACAAACTATTTTTAAACTAACAACTAAGCAACATAAGCACTAAACATAATGATAAAGCATAAATAAGTAAATATAGGTAACAAATAAGCACTATAAGCAGTTCTACAGTAAATAAGCAAAATAAGAAAAATAAAAACTTACAACTCCCTTGCTCAAAACAACAAAGAATCTACAAGCTCTAGCTTGTATAGAACAAGCTAGTGCGAGTCCATAAGCCCATCCAGAACTGGCTTATCATCCATAAGCTGTGGTATATTTGTGTGTGGACTTTTTAGTGATTTTACTTAAATTCTTAGTATTTGAGTTAAGACAAATGACTTATATGACTTAAAACATATTAAGCAAAGCTTTTAACAAAGGAAATACAGAGAATCAATAAATGACTTAAAAACTCCAAATTTTCATTAAGACGAAAGTTAAAGTTACAAGACTTGGAAAAATAAAATTGCATAAAAAAGAAGCTGAAATTTAACTAAGAATTAGATATAAAAAAATGACGACTAAAAAAACCCATCCTTTTCTTGGGTTACAATGGCCCTATTTATACTAAAACGAATTAAGGTCTTGGTTTCTTGGTCTTTCTTCTCTTCTTTCTTCTGTGTTTCTTTGTAGAGACAAAACCCAAGTGTGCTTGTTGTGTGAGGTGATTCTAAAACAAATCCCAGCCTTCAATTTCTTTTGTGCTTCTTTTGAGTCAATCACAGCCATCGAAATCACTTGGGAATGGTGAGGGATTGCCAACATGGCAATTATAAAGATGAGGGGGTTGAAATGATTTTGGCTAGGGTGTCGAGTGGTTTTGCAGGGTAGAAGGTATGGGACGACATCCAAGTTGTATCTGGGTTTTGTTGGGGCGGGAAAGAAGGCTTTTGGGTAAGTAGGCAGTTTTGTCCCCTCAAGTTATATAACTTGAATGCAATCTTTGCCCGGTTTGCAATTTTGACCCTTGTCTTTTTATCTTTTGTAATACAACTTGAGGTTTGGCAGTTTTAGCCCCTCAAGTTGTATTTTCTTTCACTTGGCTGACTTTTGACTTTGTCCTTTCCATTCCGTGCTTGGATTTGTTTGTTTTTGGCTTTCTTTTTGTTCCTTTTCTTGAATATCTGTTTCCTGCACAATACAAATGCAAAACATACAAATACAATGTATTTTTGGTATGTTTTTAGTCATTTAAGTCCGTTTTTAATGGAAAATGGTATGTGTAATTAAGCACATACCAAAATCCCCCATACTAAGGTATTTCCGTGTCCTCACGCAATGTTATTAAGTAAACACTCAAGAAAACTAAGAATCTCTAACCCCCTCGACTAATTACCTCGAAAAGTAGCAAGAGTGTTCGTCAAGGGAAACTAAAGAATCAAAAGCTTCGACAAGTCCCATTTTCACTAATTTTTATATGTACACTTAACTATCCCTAATATTTTTGAATTTTTCTTTTTCTTTTCTTAACTAACATGTTTGACTTTCTTTATTTTATCAACATTGGGATCATAGAATGAGAAGCATCCATAGAATAATCTACGGATGTCCTGACGGATAAATTCATCGTCCCCTGTTTGACTTCTTTTATTTTATCAACACTGGGATCATAGAATGAGAAGCGCCCATAGAATAATCTATGGATGTCCGAATGGATAAATTCATCGTCCCCGATTTTTCACTAGCCCCAAACTAAGCGTAAAAACGAACATCACTGGTTAAGTAAAGTAAGATGCTAACATACTTTATAACTATGACTTGCCAACTTTTGCTCCTGACAATTATTCATTTAGAGTGATTGTGCTTAATTTTAAGTTAAACTTAGATCGACAATTTAGAAAGTAGCATAGTTTATGTGTATAATGATATTTCTGAAGAAATCTGGGGAAAAGACTAGATCACCCACCAACCAGCATATTCTCGATAGATCCCAGCCGAGTTCGGCTTTAGGTTATCAGGTTGAGACCCCACGGGAGAATGTTCGCAATGTAATAGCGGGATACTCCACCCCATTAGGCCGAATTTCTTAGATTTACCGCTAAATAAACAATACTACTCAAAGCACGCAAACATCAAAAAATTTAATGATATATTGGTGAGACTATGCATGCAGCGGCCTTTCTTCTCGGAAACGTCCCAGCTTCATTCAGCTATGTGCCCATGGTTTTGGATTACCCCACGAGGTATACAGTTAAATCGAAATAATCTACCGACGGCAACCAACAACTTTTGAAGTCTTAAAGCAAGTTATTCTTAGTTCAAAATTATACTTGAGTTTAGAAAAAGAAATCTTAACCATTAAATTTT
The DNA here is from genome assembly GCA_026074375.1 of Tanacetum coccineum. Taxonomy (NCBI): domain Eukaryota; kingdom Viridiplantae; phylum Streptophyta; class Magnoliopsida; order Asterales; family Asteraceae; genus Tanacetum; species Tanacetum coccineum. Next base: position 217,099 of record BQNB010000078.1, read on the forward strand.
CACTTTTTATGATACTTATTATACTTACCGTTCATTCATTTACATGACTAAAACATCGGCACGCTCCGACACAGTTGTAGTGACTTAGTCGTCGAACGGAAGGCTTTATTTGATAACACCTACTGATTAATTATCTCATGATGGGCCTTGTTTGAAGTCTGCACATCAGTGTTTTTGTGAGCCGGGGCAAAAGATGCAGTAGTAACCTTTATCAGCCTACCACAGTTTAAAATTTTTTTATTTTTTATTATTTTTTTTTGCTACATATTTTCCGTATATGAGAAAATTTCATTTTAGAAACCTAAGTATATAGCAGAATCTAAGATGATTATTCTCGTTTTCGATAGAGATTCTTTTTAGAAAAAATGGCGGTTTAAAGTTTTAAAGCAAAATTAAGCACGTTTATTAGTCAGTGGTTAAGGCTTCGGGGAGAAAAGCGACAAGTAACACTTATAAGCTTTTAAGATTTCCAAATAATCCTTGTTTAGCATCCTACTTGAAAATAAACACTATCATTTTTCGTTCTTCACAAATTTAAAATCCCTAATAAAAGGATCCGCGAATGCTTAGCCTAATAAACTTTCGTTTATTAAATGGTTAAGGGACCTAAGCATATGGCTCAACACGCCCGATCGAGTCAAAAATTATTCTCATTCTACCCATTAGGAAAGTCAAAACTGTGACAAAACACTTATTTTATTTTTGAAAATTTTTAAATTTTTTCATTTTTTTTTGGTATTTTTGCAAAAATTTGGTGGTGAAAACGGGATTACGTGATAACAACGACTGCAGGCAAAAATCAAATCGAAGATCCCCCCATACTAGAACTAAACATCGTCCTCGATGTTTTAAAGGGGTACCTACGTAAATCTAAGGCCATTTATGAAGTGTGCCAAAAGATAAAACGTTAGTCGATTAGATTTGGATATTGGATTCCCAAAATGAAGTGTGGTTGTGAAACTTCTTGTGGTTGAAGCGGGTAATACTGCGAGCACGAGAGTCATCACAATCCGGGAAATCCTGGACATAAAACACACAAAATACGGACAAAACACAGGTAATGGAAGAGGTAAGCCTCCTCACACAAAAACACTTATTTATTACTACTACTAATAGCTATGTGGTGCTCCCTCACGAAGCGTTGTTAAGGTCGCTATGCTTGACCCGATTCCCCGAATTCAATTGTCCTTGGGGAAGGTCTGGAGATCTGGGACTACCTCGGTTGGTAGTTCCCCTCCAAAGTAGTGTTTCAAACGGTGACTATTCACTTTGAAGTTTGGCCCGGAGTTTTGGGATAACTCGATGGTGCCATATGCAAAAACTTGGGTTACTGTGAAATGGTCCACTCCAGCGGGTCTTAAGTTTGCCCGAGAAAATCTTCAATCTAGAGTTAAAGAGGAGGACTCGATCACCGACGTTGAAAACGCGATTTTTGATCTTGGAGTCATGGATTCTCTTTGTTTTCTCCTTGTAAATTAAAGAGTTTTCGTAGGCATGATCACGAAGTTCATTAAGTTCGTTGAGTTGAACTTTTCTGTGATCACCCGCGGTTTTGATATCAAAGTTTTGATCTTGTTGATTTTTAGACTTATATATATTTTATATTTTATAATATATTATATATATAGTGTAAAAAGCTACAATCAAGTACACCCGATGGGTGTTTTGTAAGCTGTGCGGAAAGCCCAAAGTGCGTCATCTAATTTATCCGACCAAGAGGCACGATTTTCGCCCACGGTCCTTTCAAGAATTCGTTTCAAACCACGATTGGATACCTCAACTTGTCCACTTATTTGTGGATGATACGCGGTGGAGAGACGATGAGTGACTCCGTATTTAAGCATGACCTTTGCAAATTGGTCATTGCAAAAATGGGTTTCGCGATCACTTATGATTGCACGAGGGGCACCAAATCTGGAGAAGAGAGATTTAAGAAATTTGCAAACAACCCGGGCATCATTGGTGGGGAGCGCTTTCGCTTTAACCCATTTTGATAAGTAATCGACTACCACGAGTATATATTTGTTCCCTCTTGAAAACGGGAACGGCCCCATAAAATCAATGCCTTAAATGTCAAAGATTTTGCAAACTTGGATAGAGTTTTGTGGCATCTCATCACGTTGCAAAATTTTGCCTTGACGTTGACAAAAATGTCACATCGGGTAACAAAGTCATGGGCATCCTTGTAGATCGTGGGCTAATAAAATCCTGAATTGAAGATCTTTTTAGCGGTGTAATTGGCACCGTAGTGTCCCCCGGTGGGTTCACTGTGGCGAGCTTTGAGAATGTCAAAAGCTTCTTGCC